>JBBPJP010000714.1:0-16126 GCA_038088775.1 Boletus barrowsii | reverse complement strand
GGCGTGTCCAGGGGCGTAGCTACAGCGGCGGAACGAAGAGAGATCGACGACGTAATTGTACTCTCCGACCTGGCTGAAGCCAGGTGCAACTTGGAGGACTACTAACCCCAGGGCTGCCTTGGCCAAGTTGACACTGGGTCGTTCCGACTCGAGCAGCTTGAGGAAGTAGGATACCGGCAAGAATCGACAGCGGACCTGGTTGTTGAGGTCTATCCATTGAATTCGGACGTATCGAACGCCATAAGCGTGAAAGAGGAACCCAAAGTCTTGATGTGACTTGGGAGGTGAAACGTTTTGTCCGATCACTGAGTGGGAAGTCATCAAGTTGAAGACCACTGGGAGTCAGACGAGAGGATGGAAGAAAGAATGGGGATACGACGCTTGGTTTATGTAAAAAAACTGAGAGTTAGACGAGATAGCCACAGCATTTGCGATCAATACTTGTCATGATGGCATTCTGGGACATGCGTTTCAGCCACGCGGCCACATTATAAGCGAGTAGTGCTACCCGAACAACACGTGACAGACGCGTTCCCTATTGCAACGATGGCGGACAGACTCCCTCCCGAACTTTGGTGGTACATCTTTGACCTCGCCGCTGATGAAGACACTATATTCTATCCCGGCTTGCAAACCAGCATGGCCCAATCAACCTGGTCAAAGTCCCCCTGGGGCGGTTGGACAGTCCGAACACCCCAAGACACCATCAACGCCATCCAACGACGGAGTTACGCTACCAAGAAGGTCTCGTCCCATCTGGCCCCTGCTGCTGCGCGACACTGCTCACTCGCTTTTTTTATAGTCGATCATCGCCGCCTGCAGAACGTGGCGCAGACTTGGCACCGAGTTTCTCGTCCGCTGTCTCTTCTTTGACGATCCAACCAAACTGCGACATCTCTGCGACATCCTCGATCGTGACCCTTCGCTTGGGTGGTGGGCGAGACGCCTACATATCACCCACTTTCTCAGCGGTCGCGGTCCGAGGATGGACGATTTCGAGAAACCACTCATCGCCATACTGCAGCAATGCCCTAACCTCGAGATTTTTATCGTCGATTGGCCCATGTCGACTGCGTTTGGACCCATCGCAGACACGCTCAGCGTGTCTTGTCGTAACCTGCGGACGGTACACTGGCACGTGCCATCCGAGCTCCTTTCCAAAGTCATCTGGGCTTTAGACACGCTCCCCAATCTCGTCGCCGTCCATCTCGAGTTCGCCGCAGCGATCGAGGAATCGGACACCATCACACTAGGTTCCGCCCAGGACGTCAAACTGAAACTCCCAAATCTTCAGCAACTCTTCCTCAGAGGCTTTTGTCAAGACTTTGTAGAGCAGGCAACTGGGTGGTCGCTTCCGTTGCTGAGGAGTTTCTCTTTCGACTTTGGCACCAACACCGTCGAAGTTCCAGACATCATCGCTTTCCTCGCTCAACACGGCACCACCCTCCTCTTCCTAGACCTGAACTGCATACCCACCCTTGACATCCGCACTATCCTAGACCTTTGTCCTTTCTTAGCCACATTCTGTTTCAATCTCGATTGGAAGATCGCGCCAGCACCAAATCACGATGCCGACCCCGACCAATCCGAAGATGAAGATGAAGCTATGCTCCCAATCACGCTTACGAACCGTCCACACGATCACATACGTCACATCGGGCTTCACGGTCTGTTGTATGCTTTCGAGGTGGGCTATGCCGCTGCGTACGCGAATGGGGACCCCGTGCGGACAATAATGATCCAGCGCACAAACGACCGCAATTTCATAGCCCTGAACAAAACTTCATTTCCTAAATTGGAGCGCGTGAGGGTCCTGAGCCCAGGAATATTGCAAGACCTGAACGACAACAATGGTCCCGCGGAATCGTGCTTTGAACGGTGGGAAAGGTGGTGGGATATGTGCACAAGGATGCGTGTGAGGCTTGAGGATTGTTCCGGAGGTGTGCTTGGCAATCTTCCTCAGGACCCAGACGAGGAAGATGAATACGACAGCGAGGAAGACGAGTACGGTTATGTCACGGACGAGGAAGAACGGGAGTGGAAGGGGAGCGTCGGCCTGGCAGAGTTGAGGGAGCTACTAGAAGAATGCAGAAGGATGTCGGAGGAGGGCGAACGAGAACAGTCACCCTTTCAGTTTTTATTCACCCCTCCCACCCACTTGTGACATTCACGACGTGTGTCACCTTAATGATCACCCGCTTTCCCCTCTGGTGTCCGAGTCTTGAATGCCCCTCTCTTCGCCACGTTCTGGACGATGTCAAGTGCCCGTTCTGTATAGACTTGATTGTCCTCAGCGAGCCGCTCTCGACCTATTTGATTCCAGCTTTGGCACGGCCCGCAAACGTATGAACATACCTATGATGGCCCAGTTTCGTGTGCTGGGGATACGAAGC
This sequence comes from Boletus barrowsii, assembly GCA_038088775.1. Classification (NCBI taxonomy): domain Eukaryota; kingdom Fungi; phylum Basidiomycota; class Agaricomycetes; order Boletales; family Boletaceae; genus Boletus; species Boletus barrowsii. Next base: position 13,733 of record JBBPJP010000714.1, on the reverse strand, counting down.
GTATCGCACTCTACTTTCCATCCCATCCACTGACTCAACTTGGCCAGCCAAATCCTATACATCGAATACTGACTCTGACGACCACCCTCCCCGCCCAAATTCAAGCGGTCCACAAACGCATCGTCATCGATGATGTCGGCCGAGTCCGCAAAAGTAGTGCCTGACGCGCGTACGAACCGCTCGTCAAATGACCAGGCACAACATGGGATAGAAAGGTACCCGGATGCGTGCTCGACGGTCGCGATCAGAGGAAGCCAGGGCGTCAGCTCGTCTGCATGGTTGCCGATGAGGAATGCGCCGGACTGGAGGAGGTAGGGTACGACGCTGTGTCTGCCCTCGGTCACGCCTCGGGCGTACTGCGTCGGATCGAGCGCGTGCACGTGCAAGGCGGCGCGCGTGGGTTCGGGGTAGTGATTCCAGGAGGTACGTGCCCGGAGGTCGATGCCGTGGCCGTGGTAGCCCTCGGAAATGAGGATATGTGTGAGGAGACCGTTTCCACATCTGTCGTACGTGATTTCGGTCGGAGCTGATGATGACGCTGTCTAGACTTACCCAAGGTCCAAGAACCCCCCAGGCGGCTGTGGCCAGTGCTTCCACGGCGCATCGGGCACCCGTGCATGATTGTCGTCACCCGAGCGCTCTTCAAAAGATTGTTTCCAGAGAAGCATGAGATATGTCGCGATCCCGATATCCTGTCGTGGGGTATCAGGTAAATGTGGACGGGCGTCGTCAGTCGATGGTGACGTTACCTCGAACACGTGCTTGAGGGGGTTCGTAGACTCCTTCCACTCGGACACGACATGCTTGTGCCGTTCTCGCATCACGAGATAGAGATCTTGATACGCCTCTCTGGGGATCAGGCAGTCGTGCCTTACACGCTTTTGGTAATGCGTCCTTGTGCCCCATCCGTATCGATGGAGGGTCTCGAGGAGGGCCAGCGCGGTGCGATACAGTCTTGAATTGAGATCCAACGGTGTATCGGGCAACACAACCGCTTCTATGCGCAGGATTGGGGGAGTGCAAGGGACGAAACGAAATGCGAGATGGCGGACGGTAGGATGATAGTAGGGCAGAGACGCACCAGGCGGGAGGAGGGGGCTCAGCACGAGCGTGCATGGAGTGCCGGCGTGCGTGCCAGAAGTAGGCGCATATAGGGTGCACCGTTGCTCTATGGCAGCGTCGCGACCTGGCCGCCTTGGGAGGAGCTTGCGTTGGATGCTATAGGTGGGACGATGATGTTTGAGGTCGCTCGGGGTGTCGGTGTCCGAGTAAAACGTCTGAGTGATGGTCTCTGAGCGTAGAATGAGCGTTGAATTGTACTCTGGATGGTGGACGAGCTGCTCGACGGCACATTGAAACTAGACACGGTCGTGAATTGCAACACTAGCGTCGAGATCGCTGGCTTACAAGGTCCAGGGTAAAGTCGGCAGGACAGCTGACAATCGGTAGCCAACCCTCGTCTTGCGACACGGAAATCAAAGGCGGGATCGAGTTGGGATGAACGTCACAAGGCGAGGGGACAAATCGTGGTCGGACGTCCATTCGCGGTTCACACATCGAGACCCGCTCGCATACATGATACATTACAAGGCGTGCACACGCCCGTCGTTACATCACCACACGCCCATTGACAAAATGAGATGGGATCCAACATCAACAAAAAGAGAGCGTCTGGTTAGAAGAGGCCAACAAACGTAGAGAAAGCGATGCCCAAAAGTGAACATGAGTCCTAGCCTTCAGAGGTCGATCGGGGAGCATCCCACGTTAATGAGGCCGTTCTGCAAAGTAAACGGGTTAGTGGGTGCCCCGAGACAAGGTGCAAGAGAGACGCTTACAAACTGTGTTTGGTTGCAACAGACGGGGTTTGATCCACACTTCACGGTAGAGCCAGCTCCAGTGAGTGAGGTGCATGAAAAGCCCACTTGGTCGTTCCCCAGCAGAGGAAGCATGTCCAGCAGCGCTAGCAAGGCGGATACCTGCGAAGAACCAGCCTATCCGAACAGCCAACGTCAGATCGGCGGCGTACATGGGCAACACGACGCACCGATTGAACACTCTCGCAGCACGAGGCTGTCGCCCCAACGTTGCACAGCTGGGGGTTGCGTCCGATGAGGGGCCCGCAGGAGGCAAGCGCGACAAAGGGGAGGACGGCGAGAGCGTGGTGGGCGAGCATGCTGTGATGGGCGGCGGGCGGGGTTGTCGAAAGGAGCGTATGGGTTCAAGAATGGGGGAAGAGGGAAAGAAAGTTGGGGGGAATTCGAGGGGGGCACGACTTTATATGGCTGAGGAGCATTCCAAATTAGCGCCGAGGTTGGAGTCGAGCGCTAAATGGCACACGACCTCGAGTTGAATGCCATCGAGCTAGCCGTGGCGCGCCTTTCAAAATGCTGTGGCGGAGATTGCAAAGCGACCACAGCAAACTTGTACAGCACCATGTACAACATTCCACGTTCAATGCTTGGCCCTGGCTCGGAGCAGTCACAGAGGCGCTCATCCGCGTCGAGATCAAGAGCGATCTCGCAAAGAAAGGCCCAGATCATGCCTCACTGCTTCGAAATCCCAGAAATTCTGTTTCATATCTTCGAGCATGCCTACGTCTCACACAAGGGTCGCTCTGACCTCGTACACCTCGCCCTCACTTGCAAGCTCTTCAGTGGCCCTGCCCTCGATGTACTATGGCGCATACAGACATCCCTCTTGCCTTTGGTCATGACCTTTCCTCGCGACCTGCTCAACTTTGCTCCCAGCGAGCAGATGGCCGTCGCAACCTTTGTACGTGTCCCTCGATCCATCTTCCTGCAGGGATAATCTGATTGCAACGCAAGACGATCGCGAAAACACCAATGGTTAGCCATTGGCGAAGACCCTTGCAGTACGCGAAACGTATCCGCACCATCATGCCAGAGCGTGGGTCCAAAAGTTTCGGAGGACTCGCGGTGCACAAAAGCGTCTTGCAAACGCTCATCCAATCGTGTCCGTCCAAGCCCGTGTTTCCAAACCTCCAGGAACTCTGTCACCCAACCATTTGCAACATCGCCATTGTGGACGAAGCGACATACACGAAATCCATGTTCTTGTTATCTCCCCAGAGCACACTTGAGACGTTGAGTTTCCAGTACCCCAGCGGGCGTAACGTCAAGGACACCCGCGCTTTCTTGGCGCAATTTCGAACCCACTTTAGGTCTCTCGAGTCCCTCCGCATATTCATGGGTGAGCTCGTTTTCCCCTACCACACATAGTAAACTTGATAGATGATATTAGACGTGATCCCTGTTGATATCACCGACTTTTTATCCGTTTTCGCATCCATTCAGAATCTCAAATGTTTCGTTTTCGCACTCGGTCCGGGCCACTCCTTCACCCCCAAACGCAAGGGACTTTCTCTTCCGAACTCTTCCGACGCATTCTCGGGTCTTCGCTCCCTTGGCCTCCATTCTTTCTCCACTCCATTCATTCTACAGCTATTGAAAGCCATCCAGACATCACAGCTCCAGATTGTCAACATACATCTCGCTTCCCGAGTCAGCCCAGATGAACTCAGCGAGCTTTTAGGATCCGTGACATCATTGTCTGGCCCGCAACGGTCTGTTCGCTTGATATCACTAACCGCTACTGGCTATACATCCGCTCTCCAATCAATCGGCGATCTCCTATCTCTCCAGCATCTGCGCTACCTTACTCTGCAAAACACCGGCCTGGTTCTCGACGATCGTAAACTTGACGAGATGGCGAGAGCGTGGCCGATTTTGCAGCACTTGTCTATTACCAATGATGTTCCGCCGTCAACAACCGTCCATGGGACGCTGAAGTCTTTGACTTCCTTCTCACAACATTGTCCGTACATCGAAACCCTAGAACTGCGGTTAAATGCGCGCGAAGTTTCCGCACTTGCGAACCCTGTTCCAACTGTCCGGGCCCAAGGGACGAAACCTTTACTCCTTCGGATTGATATACGGTCTGATATCCGTGATTCTACTGGCGTCGCGTCGTTCCTTTTGGCAACATTTCCTGGAATTACGGTAAAACTGGGAGGCGATAGCCAAATGCGCGATCTGCAGGAGACATCTCCGTGGAACAGAGTTGCAGAGATCGTTGACGAGGCACTCGGTCGACCTCCCCCAGAGCCAGCATCACCCATGGGTCCGCGGATAATGTGTATGTCATACCGTGATATTCTGCCACTAAGTCGACTCAAACTTGTTTCTAGTCATGGCGTGAATCATCAACATTATCTCATACACACGAACTCCGAAAGTTTGTATTCTGCGCCGCTCATCTGTCGTGTCGGTCTGTGACCACTCAGGTGCTCGCCAACAACATAACCATTATATGTATAGGCAGAAAGAAATATGTATCATTGACCCCGTCACTTCTTGTTGTAGATGTAGAAACGTGTATCTTGGCATGACACGATTTTACTGGACAGCTCAGAGACACCTCCTTTCATTGCCAATTCTATAAGCTCGTAGCTGCGACGTCAGGACTTTCGGAGCACAAAACCCAGGACCGAGAAACTATAAAGTAAGTGGATATTCAAGAATGGCTAAAACTGTGCATTTTTGGGCCGCGATGGTGTAATAACCTGTATTGAACTGCAAGCACCGACTACTATACCCCCTCCTCGTCATCTTCGTCGCCCGATACTTCTGCGTTCTCTTGTCCAGCCTTGGCCATAAGTTGAGCCAAATCTTGTTCTTCTGTGTCTGATACTGCTTTCGGCTACGACGGGATTTCAAACACTGGGTGGAGGAAACGGGCCGACGACGTACCTTCATCTTCACGACCAATGCCCCTCCTTGGGTTTCGATTGAACTTTGTATCGATTCAATAGCGCGTTCGAGGCGGTCGATCGCAACAAACTAAGAGTAACAAAACGTATGCAAGTCAGTGCGTCGAAGCTACGCGCTCATCCAGCATCGAGTCATTACCTTGTCCGTCGCGTTCGTGCTCAACACATACAACGGTGGAGCGACTAACTTGGCTTTGATTGGAACGGTCTCGTTGCTCTCCTTCTCTCCCGCCTTGAGTGCCTTTTTGATCGCGTCGATTCCAGCCGGCGTGTAGCACGTCAGTTCAATGTCCGCTCGCAGTTTGATGGGTTGAGGCGTCAGTCGTCGAGCGATCGTTCCCGTGAGCGTAGAAATGGTAGGAGGACTGGGTGGGTTGGCCAGCGAAGAAAAGACCTTGTCTTGTTCGCTACATCGGCATCGTCAACATGCACGAACACGAGATGGGACAGGTGACGACAAGATGTACTCACGTAAGGGCCAACTTGAATGCATCATAGGGATGTCCATAGGTTTTACCGAGTGGCCAGGCAACTTGCTCGTACAGTTTTTCCAATCGCGCTTCTTCGCTCGACCCACCGGGCACGTCTTCGGCAGCGACAGCTTCTTCCTCAGCGGGAACGCCAGAAGCATCGACAGCAGGGATTTTCGATGCAACGTGTCGCATGATGGAGGCCACTGCTTTTGATTTCATATAGCGTTCTTCACATTTGGTGATGTCTTCGGGCGACACGCGGCGTTTTGAGAGATCGATGTAACCTCAACGAATGGTTCAGAGAGACAAGACTTCATCCGAGGTTCTTTATTTGCATGTATGCGTGTTCCGACATACCTTTTTCGCGATCCACCCTCAGTACGACGACGACTTCGTTCCTTCCTACTCGGATTAATTTTTGGATCGATCTTATCCGTCGCCTCGAAAGCTCAGACAGCAAGATCATTCCCTCGATGTTATCATATTCGAGCTGTTTTCAGAGGGTATCAATTCGTGGTCTGCACGTTGGTTGATGGTGCATGACTCACGAGCTTCACATAAGCACCCATCTCTGCGATCTGACGAACCTGCACCATGACAAGCTCGTCTACCTCTGGGTATCTTTGTTCGTAGTACCGCATGGCTGAGATTTCTGGCGAGCTGCTGAGGATCTGCGACTCGAGTCTGGTAAAGGGATGGAAAGTGATAAGCACATTGATATTACGTAATATACAATTCCTCTACTGGACACCATACTATTCTTCATCTCCTTCATCTCCGGATTCTGAGACATCATCAGGAACATTTGTAGCATGATTAGGATTTGGGACCAAGAGATCCTCCGTGCTTCTCGAGGCAAACTCTGCATGATAAGAGATCTAGCTCATCCACACATACCTGACACAGTAAACTGACCTTTATCTTTGCGCGACTCTTCATAGCTATGTTCGATTTCGGCGAGGATCGTATCCTGCATCGCAGCGATTTCCTGTGCTGACTTGCATGTTTTATACTTGTCCAAATATATCCTTAAAGATGAAACGCATATCAGATCTAGGCGTGTGATACAGCAAGCAACTGCACTCGCCCATTGACCTTCCAGAACGAGTCTCCCCAGCCAAACCCACTCAAAAGGGTCTCTGCGTATTGGTCGAATCCAGTGATATAAAAAGCAGCGGCAAGAGCTTCCACACAATTAAGTCTCCATGGTCTACCGTAATTCGTTGGGTTTGTGGCAAGGAGATACGGCACTGGACCACGTCGTGAGCTCACATAACCGCCAAGTAGGATCTACGCACACAGGCGCTCATGGGGGCTCGCTATCTTTGCAAAGGGGACTTCCTCTAGACGTGCCCACGAACACTCGACGACCGCGAGTCCGTCTTTAGCTATAATGTCTCTATCAGCGGGGCTCACGACACGAGTAGCGTTCGGTCTTGATGAGAATCGTGAACATGAACTACCCACGCGCTACACGGGCAGGGACTCACGATACGACGATACCGCGGAAGCGTAGCCCAACTTTGAGTTCTTTGATAAGACCAAGCCGGGCGAGCTTCCTTCCGGAGCACCTACGGGGGTCGCAGTGATCAAAGTCCTTTTGTGTGATTAGGAGGACTCGCGGTGCCAAATGGAGTGACCTCGACACTCACCCACATGGCTACGGGTACGTCAATTTTGGTCGGACCGGGGACTGGCTGATCGTCGATGCGATCATCCTCGTCCTCAACAAGACTATCTGGCTTGAGATTCACGTCGGGATGCTCATCGTACCGACCTCGTTCCCTGTGGCTGATACGCGAATGTCGCGTCTTTCTCGACGATGAGCCTTGTTTCTTGGATCCCTTTCCCATCGTCGTCGACTCCGAACATTACACTGATTTAACCCCCCTCCCTCCTCTCGCGACCCCTCCTTACTTCCAAACACGAAACCCTAACCCGACAACACGTGTTTAGCGTCCGGCAGACTTTCTTGGCTTCGTTTGCTCCTCGTCGTCGTTGCCGTCGTCCAACACGTCGTCCTCATCACCCATGGCGACGAACAGCCCTCCTCCCCCCGGAATACCAGAGGCATCGCGTCTCTCCACGCACACATGGCAAAACGACTTGCTCCAGCTCTTCCGCAATGCCAAGGATCGCTTTCCGGACGTTGTATGGGAGCGACATCCAGGCGACGATCACGACTCCTCGGAGGAGATTTATGGTCACAAAGGTGTGTATGCACATCGCCCTCGTCGTCGCCAGCTGACGCTCTCCCAGCAATCGTATACGCGCGTGCCCCGCCTTCGTTTCAGGCGCGCTACTTCTCCTTTCGCCCTCCGCCCATCACGTCCCCGACACCCTACACCCCCTCCCCTTCTCCAGCTCCCGCACAGTCTTCAGTATCGCTAACTCTGACTCTGGATTATGCTCACAACTCACGCTCGCCTTCCCCATACCGCTCGTCATCTCCATCGCCGTCCACTAACCAAGGCAGCATCCTTCGTATTCCCCAGCAAACATCCCCAGCCCTCTTCTCCAACGAGCTAGAATATCTGTACACAGGAAAAGGCCTAGGAGATGCTTTCGAATTCCTCTTTGATACATCCGAATCACGCGACGTCGCCGACGCCGAGGAAAACCGCATTGACAAGCTTCGCAAAGATCTAGTTTACATGTGGCGTTCTCGTCTTTACTCGGATATTCGCATCTCCCTCTCCGGTACATTTTCGACATCGAATCCTGAACATACCACCGCAATTTTCTCATCGCACCGCTTCATTCTCGTCTCTCGTTCTCCCTACTTCCGAACTCAGCTTCTCACATGGGGTCCTAAAGCTGCGATCACAGCTGGATCATCATCTGCACCAGGCGAACCGCTAACAGTTACCCTCCCTTCTCCACCTTTTACCCCCGCGTCCCTCCACTTTACTCTGGGTTACATTTACACGGGTACCCTCGTGTTCTCCCATAGAACATATGACCTCGATACCGCGTTTGCCATTCTTCGATCGGCAAACTATCTTTCACTTCCTCAACTCTACAATGAAACGCAGGCCCGCGTCGTTTACGAGATGCTGCATGGCCTCTACCATGCATTCCTCGAGTTCGACGAATACGAGCGTATCACTAACGCCAAGTGGGGTATCGGTGGGTGTCGTTGCCGCCAGTGTGCCCGCAGAGTTCCACGCGTACTCGACTTTGCGCTCTCCGACGACGTTGCGAACAACTACCTCGAGCGAGGCGCCCGACGCGCACTCGTAGGTCTATTCGGGGAGGGCTGGTGTAATTCCGATTTCGCCGCTCTACCTCAGAAAATACGAGATAGCGTCGTCAAGGGTGTCAGCAAGCGAACGACGCCTACCAACGCCTTCTCTCTGCTGTTCGCCGCTCAACACGCGATAAAGAAACTGAATGCCGCCATCGACGCATGGGCGGATATATCGAGGGAGATGGTGCTGACGGCACAAAAAACGATTGACGAGTGTCTTGTGAAGGAGAGCGAGATGTGCTTTGAGCAGCCAGAGTGGGTCGAGATGTTGGAAGGTGATGGGGTAGGGTTTGAGGATGGAGAGAGGGTGGGATGGGTCATGGAATCCCTCAAGAGGGGAATGAGTGAACGCTATGCTGCGACCGTCTACCAGGCACGTCCATCAATTTCATCGTAACTTGATCGAGCGAGCGTTGATGGATTTCTGGTCCCCGCCAGACACTTGTGTCCAACATACTACTTCGCCCGCATGCTACAGAAACAGATGCAACAATGCTTTCGCAGACATCGTCAATCCGTGCACAGGTGGAAGACGCCCGCATCGATTTGCTGAGATGGATTAGGAAACGGTGGATGGGGATACGCCAAGAAGGTGGCTTTGATGCTCTCGAGGGATGGTCAGTCAAAGAGATTTCGCAAGGTGGGACTTATTCTCAAGACTTCACTCACCTTGTGTTCATTGATCCACTTTTTTATCCACCTAATCCGAAATCTCTGCTATATTGGCAATCTTATCAGAGATCGAAGTTCCCGTCGAAGATCTTATCTCTCCTGCGCCGCATCACACGCTCCGCAACCCTCATCTATCTCGTGCTCTCCGCCCATCCCTGATCCGCGGGTCTGGCGACGGAGACTCGGACTCGCTCTCAGTTCACTCTCTTCGCGCTTCCGTCCTCTCGCGTACTATTGCCACTGCAAAATCACACGGTCAGGGTAGGGATGGTAACCTTGCGAGTTCAGGGGGTTCGATACGCAGTGTTGCGCGGAGTACGGCCACTCTCACACCGCCTGGTTCTGCGAGGGTACGCAACCATAGCACAACGTCGCGCGCGAGCGAGAGACCCGATTCTAAGCTCACGCCAGACTCTGCGAGTGTCACGAGCGCACGAACTGGTGCCACGGAAAAGGCTCGTGCTCGCGGCCATGTGGTTGGACATCGGAGGTCGCCGTCGATAAACACGACGTCGACTTCAGACGATCGTGACTCGCAAGCAAGCGAAAAGGATGGGGATGGTGACGGCGATGACGACCATGATGGTTCAACACCAACTCCCTCCGTCACGACCACCCCTAACGGACGACCTACTCTGTCCAAGATTATCACTAACAGCACATCATCTACGCGTTCCACGTCATTGGGATCCAAACAATCTACGCACCCGGTCCGCGCAAGACATCCCGCCATCCGAAGTTCCACCAATCAGTCATCTCACCATGCCACAAATGGTCTTTCCACCCTCCGCATACCATCGTCTACGGCACGTCCAAGTTCCAGTCTCTCCTCTGCGACATCCGATACAACTTTCCGCACCGCACCATCGGAACTCACACCCACTTCAGCTCGATCCCGCAAAACATCCGGTGGATCTACACTTTCGACCGTCAGCACGCGAACCGTCGGAACTACCGCTAAAAAGGGCCCCATATCTAATGTAATAGGATCAGGACCAGGAGGCGCACCAATAGCTCGAACCCGCGTCGCGTCTGGTGTCTCTATTGCCTCTGCACGGACCCCCGTGCGGCATCCAGACAAAGATACCGCAAAGATCAGCCCTGGGTCGGCGGCAAAACGGCTGCCGTCTGCAGGTCGTACAACGCCCGTTGCACAGAAAAAGTCGCTGGGCAGGAACGTCGTCGAAAAAAATGCGAGTCAGAAGTCATCTCCTTCGCCCTCCCCGCGTACTGGTCGCGTGGAGATCGGGAAGGAACGAGGGCCAAAGAATGACAATGACAAGGAAAATGTGCGCTCCGTCTCGCCGACCGAGTCACTGGCAGACGACGACGACGACACAGAGACAAATTTACACACCGTTTACACCGCGCCAGAGGCTCCAGAACAAGCAGCGGATCCCATTATCACTCCCCCTCCCGTGGAGGACGACAAATCTGACGACACCCTCGCCGGCCGCGAGAGCTCCGAAACGGTCGTTACTTCGCGAACGCCAGAGACGAAATCTTCGCCCGAACTTACACTCACCGAATCAACCCTCGCGTCTGCAGTCCCACCTGGGGCAACGCTCGACATTGGCATTCCTTGTATCATCTCCTCCAAGCGGAAGCGATTCCGTGCGTTTGCGAGATATATTGGGGAAGTCCTTGGCGAGAGTGGACCATGGGTTGGCGTCGAGGTACCCATCGACGCTTGGGTTGGTGACGTCAGTGATGGCCGGGCATGGTGCGATGGCTCTTGGGGTGGCATTCGGTACTTTGACATTGGAAGCAATGGTTCCGAATGGGAGTTCGGCGCTGGCGATGACACTCGTGCACCACGGCGGCGCAAGGCAGAGTGGAGCAATGGCGTGTCGACGCTCAAGGGATCGGGTGGTACGAAGAGGGAAGGGGATCAGTTGCACGTCGGGTTGGACAGGATGAAGCGGATGCGGAGTGCGTCTCCTGCCACAAGCGACTTATCGGCATCAGAGTCCATGGGGCTATTTGTGCGGCCGCAGCAAGTGCTGTATGTGGTAGATGCTGTCGGCGCGGATCTCTGAAGCAGTTCACTCTACGTATGCATCATCACCATTTCCAACATCTATGCGCGTCTTTTTCTTGACGACCGACACGACCCACCCATCGCCCGCTGCGGTTCTTCTTTTTTGTGGTTTACTGGCATGACCTCGCGACTATAACATCCCTTAGTACTTCGTTCCCACCGAATTTGGTGCAGGAACTAATCCCTCATACGCCACAAAGAATTCCGTAATTCTTTCCACTCATGCGTTTTTCGTCAGAAGGTTCGCATCGCTGTTTTCGCTGCCTTGTTCCCCCCACTGAACACTTCACACCATCAAGTTAGCAATGTTTGTTTCCAGGATACCACACTCGTTATTTTTTCTTCTTTTTCTTCGCTTTCTCTTTTGTCTGTGCGCGCACATGCTTGACCTAACCGGATAACCTGAAAGCCTGATCTCTCGGAATCAATGACATTCTTTTCTTTCTTCTCTCTCTTTCGATCACCCTTCCTCCTGTGGAGTGTACCGTTTTTCTTGGACAACACCCCCGACGCTCGTTTCTTTTTTTCTCATTTGCTCTTCTCTGTCCTTGGCTCTCTTTAGAGGGTATACAGCACCAAGATTGTACATGCTCAGCTGCGAATATACAAAACCTATCCAACCACGCCGTTCTCGATGTTATACCTGTTAAAAAGGTTATGAGACGTTGACGTGAGCCGGATCTCCATTTGGCTCACTGGTACTTGCATGGAACCGACACGGAACCGACACCAGCGGCATGTGGATTAGAACCCAGATTTCACCAGGACCTTGTCGGCTTCCTTGCCGTGCCACGTGGCATGTGGGGGACAACAATAAGTACACTGCCACTGGGTTCCAGCCAGTGTGCCTAGTACGTATGCGGAGAAGGTCACTGAGCCTGTTTGGAGTATCGAGAGTACAGAAATTCACATTCTCGTCAGATACTAAACAAGTTGGAGCGTGTTGATATCTAGCCTTACTCTGCACAGATTTTCTAGCCCCCTGATTGAATGTACCTAAAAAATAAATTATCACAATACCCACCAATCGTTGCAGCTTGCAGTCTCAGCGTCACGTATGCGGGACTCGGACAACAAAGTAGGGCCACATTTAAATCTACTTCTTGTCTGACGTTGGTACCACTGGCTAACTCAAAGCAAACTCTGAATATGAGACAGCAATCCGTTTCATTGTGTAGCAATAGTCAAACATAGCATGGCAAAAGTACAAAACGCTTACGTAGAGGTTCCAGACCATTGAGTGCATCGTTACAGTAAATAGGGAATTAGCACCAGAGGTTGAGCAAAGAATATAAAAACGTAGATGGGAGGGTATAAACACAGGAGACTCTAGGAACTTGCTATCCTGTGCATCGCTTCGGATAATGGCGTGAGGTCTTCTTTCTCATCCATTCGTCGAGGCGTGAGGAGCCCAAGGGCAGCGTTGTGTACAAGGTCCAAAAACATGGGGTGTTTCACCCCAACGTGTCGCTTCAAAGCGTCCTTGCGAGATAACCTGAATGGATCGTCATCAGAAAAAAACAGCCCGTTTGAACATGCACACTCAAAAGGACTCACGGCTCGCACGGTTCGTTAAGAACTTCACAAATCCTACAAACATAATCACCCGCGTGCTTCCTATCGTGATATTTCTTCCTGTGGACAAAAACCCATTCTCCGCATGGGACACACTGATATTTCTCGCGGCTGTTCTGTAGCTGGAGCATTAGGTGATAAAATGTATACCATTCTGTCAGACCTACCTCGTCCGTGCTCGGCATTGCATTGCGACGCTTTCCTGACTTATAGTTTTTCACTTGGAGTCGGACGCCAGGGAGATCCTTCCACTTTTCGCGTTGGAGAGACGACGGCCGCGCAGAAGAAGTCCCATCCGAAGTGACATCGATCTGCTTGTGGGCTGACTGTACGATACTTTGGGGGACTTGGTACATCGTTTGCTGCCCACCCGCAGTGACGGGTGCCCCCATAGGGAGTATCCATTGGGAGGCGGTATGGTCGTGAGGACCATTGCCTTCTGATTGCAGAAAAGCGGCGTGAGCATCACCTGGAAGCATGCCAGTAAAAGGCTGGTGCGACCCCTGGGTGTTCATGGGGAACATGGGAAGGGTGACATTCGCCGGAGGGAAGATGGGACCATTTGGTGCTTGGTGGTTAGAGGTATCACTCGCAGCGTGCATAGAATGGACGAGCGAAGATCGCAGGACGAGAGTGCAAGTCGGGTTGAGGTTCGCCGCGGGACGGACGTTCCCTTGACCATGGTAGTTTGGCGAGGAAGCACCAGGCATGTTTTGAGAGAGCAAAGGATCTGCAGTAAAGATGGGATTCGGGTCGAAGTTCGCCGCAGGACCGGCGTTGTCTTGGCCATGGTAGTTTGACGAGGCGGAAGCACCAGGCATGTTTTGAGAGAGCAAAGGATCTGCAGTAAAGATGGGATTCGGGTCGAAGTTCGCCGCAGGACCGGCGTTGTCTTGGCCATGGTAGTTTGACGAGGCGGAAGCACCAGGCATG
>JBBPJP010000713.1:0-16175 GCA_038088775.1 Boletus barrowsii | reverse complement strand
CAGCTTGTCAGCTTGTTAGTAAATCAGTTCAGTCAGTTAGGTCAATCTATCATTGATTAGTCCATTCAGGCCTGTTAGTCTTGTCATTGATCTAAACCACCCAGAAAAAATGTAGGTTTGCTGATGAAGGAAGCTTGTCTGAAATAATTACCCTTTGGAATATGATATCCACTGTATATATCGTCATCAATAGCAGCATTGGGAGCCGCTGCATGATTTGAGAGGATAATCAATACATGTTAACAGTGCAATCACTCACAGAGAGGAAGGATGGGGCTGTATCTGAGCGTTTCCCGAAAGATGGCATCTATCAAGGGTAACAATCATCCACTGTCGGCAATCTATCCCGCCCTACCACGGCATTGATTTGTGCTTGTGCTTTTTCCTGGACTGCTGGGTTTACCACCATCATGAGAAAAAAGGTCATCAAGACCGAGTTGGACCGTTTCGTCTCGTTAGCGATCTGGCACGCCGTGAAAGATGGCCACATATGGTTTCCGATGCAGCTAACCGACGTGGACATGAGCGTAGATCCTGCGATACATACAAGATGCATACCCAAAAACGCAGTCCCAGATGCTTCTTTGAGTGCTTGCATCCATGATTCTTCCGGTGAAATCCTTTTTTCTTCCATACGTCGCAATGCATCATGTACCATGGACGGTGTAGCGTTGCCGCTCTGGCACATATCATCATTCAACATGCGGGAGATGAGATTGAGACGTCCATTACCCCTTTTTGAAGAGCATACTCGAATGGTCGTTCCAGATACTGTTTTGAGTATGCGCATGCCACCGCCATTTCTCTCTTGAACGACATGCTGGGAAGCCATGAAGTGAGATGTTGCACTTGAAACTCAGGCATGTTAAAAGACAGAGCAAAGCATGGAATTGACTCACGCCATGGAAAGACACCCAAGATTACAGCAACGTCAGGATGAAGAGGAGGCACGATAACATCCAACACGTTTGCAACAATGTCGATGAGATTATCCTTGCAAGATGATGTTGAATCATAGTTGTATGTGCTGTTCAAAATGACGGATGCCGTGTATCTCAATGGAGAGGTGGGTCAAGCCTATTGGTACATTTTAACACTGACACTCACTCGAAGATGTGATCACCAAGTTTTTCGGGTGTTTCAAGCAACCGCTGGATGAGATGACTTGCCCTGCTCTGTTGATAAGGACCAAGGTACAAATCTGGGTACCGCATCTAACCTAAACGTCTGATGAAAAGATCGTCTGTGTAGTCGCCATCGATTGCCATAGTGCATGAATGAGGAATTGAACTCTATTCCACACCCGAAAAGGTGGGTTCAAATCAGCATTACTATATATAAAAATCGAGAAACGGACAATTCATTGGTGATGAGATATGGACGGTCTGAATAATTCTTGGATCGGATCTCCAGAAATTCCTTGGCGATTTTTTCTGAATTGATGATGATGATATCCTCCCCCAGAAGTCGAGAGTAAACTAGGTCGCCTGTACAGATATTGAGTTGAATGAAGGGCGCACAGCATGTTGGACTTACCGTATGTTCTTGCCCACTCTTTATATGTCAACCATGGAGCACCTGTGTTAATACCGATGACGTTCCCGACCCATGGTAAACCAGGTGGCCCAGGGGGGAATGGGTAAGGGGTTCGACCCCTGAGAGCCCGTTGTCCGATATACACAACCACAAGACATCCAAGTGCCAAGGAGCCCGTAGTCGCCCAGCTGTGCATTCCGTGGGGTGGAAACAATGGCAGGCGCTTATAGATGAGGTTCATTTATATTAATTGGACTCGGAGGATAACCGGCCGCCGAACCATCATCTATTGTGGGGATGGGTAAAGAGTGTTCTTTCGGGTGAGACAAAACCACTCAACTGCCCCAGTCAGTGCCTGGTATGAAGGAAGGGTCATACAGTCAAAAAGAATTCTCATGTCAGTCACAGTACCGAGATCGCAAGCTACGGTTAGCTGAACAATGCCGGCATGTCTTGCACGCATATGTATAGCTCTCCTAACCTCGCGCTCAGATGGCCGGGTACTTCGACCTCAGGTGGGTCATGCGACTTGATGGTGGTGCGTGACAGTGGTGCAACAAAAACCTGTCATTGGTAGTACCCGCGGGGTGCTGCACGTCGAAGTGAATGTTACATAACAAGTAAGGTCAAAACCCCTTCAAATCGGTAGGTGGTGGTAGAGGTAGCACTGGCAAGAGTGAATGTTTTCGCAAGACAAAGTCCGCCCCTTACGCTATCTGGTTCAATAACGACATGAACAGCGCACGTGCGACCAGGAGCTGTCGTGAAATGAGCATCAAGTAGATGAATAAGTTTCATGATTGCATGGGCCTATAATGATCCAGTAACAGTAAGACGGGTAATCGACTTGAACAGAGCAAATGGTCCCGAAGTAGTACACGTAGCACGCATCTCATTCAATATTAATGAGTAACACCCACTAAAGTTGAGACGATCATGTTGAAACGTTTACCACCACCGTCTGGAAGGCTCGCCAAAGAGTCTGGCTGGCTTGATCGTTATTAAAGGAGATAACCGAGAACACCTATTCGCCCCAGAGGGCCCAGACACAGCCTACTTCCTTGCATCGTGTGGTGTGTGTCCCAGCATTCCAAGCGGATGCATCTTGCAACCTCTGGCCATCAATCTTACAACACGCCATACGAAAGAGAGCCCGTATCAGGCAGAGCTCGCAGAAATCAACCGCTCCAATCTCTCAGCATCCATCCCCTCAAACCTAGGGACAATCCTGTACCTGAACGGAAGCGGTTGTCTAATGCAGCGCATCAACATCCAGAGGGCATTCAGCTCGTTTGTGCATCACATCAGCATGATGCATCATGGATACTCACACTGCAACGCCAGTCGAAAATTTCACTTCCACAGGCACCTCCACCCCGTTCTCGTCCAGAGGCTTCAGAATCTTGAATACAGCCAATACCTTGGCCATGACCGCCCATACCGACGCGTCTGCAAAGTGTCTCCCGACACACATCCGTCGACCAAATCCGAATCCAATGTGTTCCGTATCGTCGGGTTTGAGTGATCCATCGTTGTTGAGGAATCGTTCAGGGATGAACGCATCTGGGTTGGGGTACCTAGTTTCATCGTGTGCCATTGACCTAGCAAAACAGGCATTCAAGATATGAGGCCATTATCACGGGGAAACACGAACCAGAGATTTGCCAAGAGAATAGCACCTGAAGTCGGATATCAGCAATCGCTCAGCCATGGGAGAAATGTACCCTGAAATAATTACCCTTTGGAATACGGTAACCACCATATATAGTGTCATCCACAGCAGCATGGGGGATCGCTGCATGATTCCAGGGGATGAGCAATGAACACTGATAAAGTAATTACTTACAGAGAGGAGCAACAGGACTATATCTGAGGGTTTCCCGAAGAATGGCATCTATAAAGGGTAATGAAGCACGATCATCCATCCCCGGCAGTCTGTGCCAACCCACCACAGCATCGATTTGTGCATGCGCTTTTTCTTGAGCTCCTGGATTTACCACCATCATAACATCGATGCACCACGTACAGTTTTTGATGCAGCTGACCAAAGTGAATATTAGTACAGAATCTTGCAAGGCACCCGACCTGGAGGAGCTTACCCAAAAATGCGGTCCCTGCTGCCTCTTTGAGTGCCTGCATAAATGATTCGTCCAGCAAAGTACCATCGCCTTCCATGCGTCGCAATCCGTCGTGTACCATGGACGGTGCGACGGTGCCGCTCTGAAACACGACATCATTCGAAGCGTGCGGAGGATCAGTAACCAAAATGAACATTACCACTTTCTGAAGAGCGTACTCAAATGGCCGTTCGAGATAGTGTTTCGAATACGTGCGTGCCACCTCCATTTTCTTCTTGAAAGACATCCCGGGAAACCATGACGGGAGATAAAGCACTGGTGATATATTCATTTAGTGATCGACCACAAAGCAGGACGTGTGATTTGCTCACCCCACGGAAAGGCGCCGACGATAACGGCAACGTCAGGACGCAAGGCAGGTGTAGTAACGTTCAACACATTTGCCACAGTCTCGACAAGATCGTCTTCGCGAGACCTCGGATCATAGTCGTACGTGCTGTTCAGAATAACCGATGCCGTGTATCTCAATGGAGAGGTGAGTTTGAGCCCATATGTGCATTTTTTGTGTTACACTCACTCGAACATGTGATCACTGAGTTGTTCTGGTGCTTCAAGAAACCGCTGGAGGAGGTGACATGCTCTGCTATGTTGATAGGGTAGAAATCTGTGTACCACGCCGAGCCTGAACGTCTGATGGAAAAAACGTCTGTGGAGTCGCCATCGATCGCCATAGGGCATGAGAACGGTATTGAAATCTACGCCACACCTACAAAAATGGTTGAGATCTGCATGTGGAAGGAATCAAAGGTCTAACAATTCATTAGTGATGAGGTATGGGCGGTCAGAATGGTTCCTAGACTGTATCTCGAGCAAGTCTTTAGCAACCTTTTCCGAGTTGATGATGATGATATCCTTTCCCAGTAGCCGAGAATAAACTAGATCGCCTGGACAAATATCGACTCGACTCAGACGAAAGACACAGCTAACATGTTGCGACGTACCGTATGTTCTGGCCCACTCCGTATACGTTAACCACGGAGCATCCGTGTCAACACCAATGACATTCCCGACCCATGGTAAACCTGGAGGTCCTGGAGGCAATGGGTAAGGTGTTTGACTCCTGAGTGCTCGTCGTCCGAGATACAGAGCTAAGAGGCATCCAAATGCCAAGGTCCCTGTAGTTTCCCAATCATGCATTGCGTGGGGGTTAGCGACAATGGTCAGTCCACGGACAAGATCCCTTCCCAAGACACAAGTTCTATATGTAAAACAGAAAGACCCTCACGCCATCTGGTTTACCTATAAATAGCCGCATAAACGGCGGAGGTATCAGCCTGTGTTTTGTTGAAACAAATGGTTGAACCAGGCATAAGAGTTGTTGTCATTGTTTGACTCAACTGACTAGAAATTAGAGACAATCATTGGATGGCAAGAGCCTACCTCGCTCTGACCGCATCTCAGGAACATTGCACGTCCTGGGAATTCGTGATCGGGTGATCACCGACCTGCGTGTCGATGTACAGCTTACTCGGAGTCTGTAGTCCACCGTAGTAGGAAATAACGTCGTAATGCGATAACCAAGACCTGTCGTGAAATGAGCATCAAGTAGATGGATACCTAGTATCATGATTATGCGGACCTTATTCAAAATGATACAGTAACAGTAAGGGTAAGGCCGGTAATCGACTTGAACAGAGCGGGATTTGGCAAAGCAAATGCCAGGTCCTGAGCTTGGTTGCTTACTAAGCGTGTGAACTTATCCCCATCGACAATGCGTTTGTGTGCTTGTCCTCCCCTGGAACGGTCACTCGAACCTCCCGCGCTCTGAAGGTTTAGTCTGTCTTCCCCAGTCCCAACATTCTTTCGAACAAACCTAAGCGAACCTCAGCTGAGTCTTGTTCTCGCTGAACCCCACCGCCGTGTGCATTTCCTTTCGTACGGTCAGCCCCAGACCACCCTTCCCACACACACCCGGATGAATCTAGGAATTCAGGTTCACGTTGCTGCTGTCCACAACACGATCCCTTTCTCGCGTTTCTACTTCTCAGTGGGATCTTTGCCAGGCATTGATCTTGAACTCGACGAGTAACAGAACGTGAGCGATCATGGGGGGTTTCATTTCGTCCAAGTTGAAGCGTCGCGCTCAAGTATGACCTCAAGGCCTCATCGACGAGTGACTCAGACATGACCATGACTTGACTCGTACCCTTTAGCCTGCTCATCGGACTCTGGCCCACGGACGAACAAGATCCATGGCTATCGCGAGTATCTCTTCGGTGATACTAGGAATCCCCCCAACGGGGTCTCGCAGTGCAGGAAGGCTACTAAACCATCGAACCCGTGACTGCACTCGAAGAAGCGGCCATATATACCTTGCCACATCGTGAACAACGTTGCTAGTTTCTGCTGCTGGTCACTAGCATGCCGACAAGGGGGTGATATTCATTGGATGCTTGAATCGGCCACATCACTGAATGGTGATAAATGGGCCATCGTTCAAGTTGCACCATGTTTCGGAGAAGAAGGAACTGAGAAAATCTCATTTTCCAGTGAACCCTACAAAAAGAGACAGAAACTCTTATTCGCCGCAAGGCCATGCTTCCTCGTACAGTCCCCATTGACTACAACTTACTTGACTATTCGGGTTCGCTTCGGCGGCCTTGAGCATCATCCCGTAGACGTCCTCGAACGGCAACAGTGGGAGGCATCCCGTTAATACCGACGACGTTCCCGATCCATGGTAAACCAGGAGGTCCGGGGAGCAATGGGTAAGGCATTCTACAGAATTACAAGGGATCCTACTGCCAAGGCTCCAGTCGGCCAATCATGCATCGCGCGGGGTTGGTAGATACCAGACGGATGGACAAGGTTTTCTTCAAATTGGTGGGGTGTGAGCACTGCCATTCGGTACAATACCACCCGCGGACTACTGCTGAAAAGGTGATACGGGTTAGAGCGGGTGCTTTCTCAAGGCACAAAACGCCCCGCTTCGACGCAGAACAAGCTCGGCAAGCAAGAGCAAGCTGGCCTTGTGATGTAACGAACTGAGATGCTTTTGAAACTCAACAGCGGCGATTGTGTGTGCATTCGCTTCCGAGGGACAGGGGCCCAAGTAGTCGACCGTGCGCAGCGGGAAAATAATAAATCAGCTTGCTAGATGTTCCTGTCAAAGTCAGCGTGCAGAAACGCGACGACACCTCCACACACAAACCGAAGACACGCCTCCCACTACCCCGGAAGTGTTGGAGAACCACACGAACAGCGGGATCATGGTGCACTTTGAGAGGGATGTCCAGACTACTTTTTTGTGATTGGGGGGCGTCCTTTGAGATGACGCTACTGGTTGACGAGCCTGAAGTGTGAGAGGGCTAGAATTCAGCAACCATACACGTAACGACAAGGCCTACCTCGTTTTGGTTCAAGTTATCTTCAGTCAGTTACTCCACGTCAGGAACCCCGGAAGCGACCGTCTATGTACACACCTACCTATTGCCAGGTTCCATGAATAACAACCCGGGTGTGACAGACGGGTCCAATTCATTACGGGGTTGGGATGATGTCACCCTCGCTGAGACTCTGGTATTACATACCCATACGTCTTGTTGTCATCTGAGGAGCGTTTGCTGGCGGTCGTGCGACGCGCCACGATAAGCTCGGTGTGGTGATGGTCAACGGGGCTTTGCATGACTGGAGAGCGCCAGGCTTTTCAATTATCATATCATTGGCGGGGGAAACAAGGAGCACGGTAGCGCCACAATCGTGGCCAGCAAACAGGGTTGCGTGTGAACACCTTCTGCGAGTCGGCGAGTCCGAGACAAGCTATGGAGACAACTGATGCATGCAACTTGAACGATGGTCCATTTATCACCATTCAGTGGTGTGGCCGATCCAAGCATCTCACCCCCTTGTCGGTATGCTAGTGACCAGTGGCAGAAACCGGCAACGTTGTTCACGATGTGGCAAGGGATATATGGCCGCTTCTTCGAGTGCAGTCGCAGTTTCGCCAGAGTTTGGTGAGCAGGCTGAAGGGTACGAGTCAAGTCATGTCTGAGTTACTCGTTGATAAGGTCGTACTTGAGCGCGACGCTTCAACTTGGACGAAACGCCCCACGGGAGGAAAAGAATCTAACCCAGCCACCGGCGCTATGCAAAACTTTTGAGTATGAACACCGCAGATATGTACCACATACACCATCCAACCCCCCATGATCGTGTTGTGGACGCGATTCACCGGGTGTGTGTGGGAGGGCTGGGCTGGGGTGATCGCGCGAGAGGAAATGCGCACGGCAGCGGGGTTCAGCGAGAACGAGACAATGAGGATTCAAAGGTTTGTGAAGGAGACAGACTAAACCTTCAGAGCACGGGAGGAGCCTTGATGCTCATTTCAGTGATTCACGATAGACTCCGGGTCGGCACACGCCGGTCGGTGATCACCTGAATTGCCAGGATGTTGCGGTGTTCCTGGGTGGCGGAAGTGACTTGTCGTCCAATGACTGTTTCTAAGTTCTAGTCAGTCAACCCAAACAACGACAATGACTCTTATACCTGGTTCAACCATATGCTTCAACAAAAACAGGCTGATACGCCGTCCATCAGCCTCAAGGAGTCAAGGGATAGTTTGGGCACGTGCGCTGTTCATGGCGTAGCCTATTGAACCAGATAGTGTATGAGGGTCCTTCTGTTATCGGGCTGTGTCTTGGGAAAACATTCGCTCTTACCTCTACTCTACCACCACCTACCGATTTGAGGGGATCTTGTCCGTGGACTTGCCATTATCGCTAACCCCCACGCAATGCAAGATTGGACGATTACAGGGACCTTGGCATTTGGATGCCTCGTAGCTCTGTATCTCGGACGACGAGCACTCAAGAGTCAAACACCTTACCCATTGCCCCCAGGTCCTCCAGGTTTACCATGGGTCGGGAATATCATGAGTATCAACACGGATACTCCATGGCTAACGTATGCCAAGTGGGCCAGAACATATGGTACGTCGCAACATCTCTGTCTTTCATCCGAGTCGAGTCTATATTTGTCCAGGCGATCTGGTTTATTCCCGGCTGTTGGGAAAGGATATCATCGTCATCAACTCGGAAAAGGTTGCCAAAGACTTGCTCGAGATCCAGTCCAGGAACCATTCTGACCGCCCATACCTCATCACTAATGAATTGTTAGACCCTTGATTCTTTCCATCATGCTGATCTCAACCACTTTTGTAGGTGTGGCCTGGATTTCAATACCGTTTTAATGTCCTACGGCGATCGATGGCGACTCCACAGACGTTTTTTCCATCAGACGTTCAGGCTCAGCGCGGTACCCAGATTTCTACCCTATCAACATAGTAGAGCATGTCACCTCCTCCAGCGGTTACTTGAAGCACCAGAAAAACTCAGTGATCACATATTCGAGTGAGTGTAAGAGCGAAAATGTACCGATAGGCTCGACTCACCTCTCCATCGAGATACACGGCATCCGTCATTCTGAACAGCACGTACGACTACAATCCAGCCTCTCGCGAAGACGATCTCGTCGACACCATGGCAAACGTGCTGACGATTGTCGTGCCTGCTCTGCGTCCCGCCATTGCTATTATTTTGGGCACCTTTCCGTGGGGTGAGCATGTCGCGTGTTCTGCTTTATGGTCGATCACGAAAAGGTTACATTCCCAGTGCTTTACCTCCCCTCATGGTTTCCTGGCATGTCGTTCAAGAAGGAAATGGAGGTGGCACGCGCGTATTCGAAACAGTATCTCGAACGGCCATTTGAGCACGCTCTTCAAAAAGTGGTAATGTTTTTTAGACTACTCATCA
The DNA here is from genome assembly GCA_038088775.1 of Boletus barrowsii. Taxonomy (NCBI): domain Eukaryota; kingdom Fungi; phylum Basidiomycota; class Agaricomycetes; order Boletales; family Boletaceae; genus Boletus; species Boletus barrowsii. The sequence goes on along the minus strand of JBBPJP010000713.1, from coordinate 6,751 downwards.
CGCTTCGAATGATGACGTGTTCTAGAGCGGTAGCGTCGCACCGTCCATGGTGCACGACGGATTGCGACGCACGGAAGGCGATAGTATTCCACCGGACGAATCATTTGTGCAGGCCCTCAAAGAGGCAGCAGGGACCGCATTTGTGGGTAAGTTTCTCTAGATCGGATGCCTTGCAAGATTCTGTACTAATATTCATATTGGTCAGCTGCATCAGAAACCGTACGTGGTGCATCGATGTTATGATGGCGTGCCACATCGCTAACAAGATCAAAGTCTGATTCGTTACTGATGACCTTTTTCCTCATGATGGTGGTAAACCCGGAAGCTCAAGAGAAAGCGCATGCACAGATCGATGCTGTAGTGGGTCCGCACAGACTGCCGGGGACGGATGATCGTGCTTCGTTACCCTTTATAGATGCCATTCTTCGAGAAACCCTCAGATATAGCCCTGTCTTTCCTCTCTGTAAGTAATTACTTTATCAGTGTTCATTGCTCATCCCCTAGAATCATGCAGCGATCCCCCATGCTACTGTGGATGACACTATATATGGTGGTTACCGTATTCCAAAGGGTAATTATTTCAGGGCAATCATGACTGAGCGATTTCTGACATCCAACTTCAGGTGCTATCCTCTTGGCAAATGTCTGGTTCGTGTTTCCTCATCCCTTGATAATGGCCCAAGATGTCGAACGTTTTGTTTTTCTCTAGGTCAATGGCACACGACGAATCTAGGTACCCCAACCCACATGCATTCATCCCCGAACGATTCCTCAACGACGATGGATCGCTCAAACCCAACGATACGGAACACATTGGATTCGGATTCGGTCGACGAATGTGTGTCGGGAGACACTTTGCAGACGCGTCCGTATGGGCGGTCATGGCCAAGGTATTGGCTGTATTCAAGATTCGGAGGCCTCTGGACGACAACGGTGCGGAGGTGCCTGTGGAACCGAGATTTTCGCCTGGCGTTGCAGTGTGAGTATCCATGATGCGTCATGAGGATGTGATGTACCAACGCGCTGAACGCCCTCTGGATGTTGACTCGATGTACTGCATTAGACAACCGCTTCCGTTTAGGTACAGGATCGTCCCTAGGTTTGAGGGGATGGATGCTGAGAGGTTGCAGCAGTTGATTGCTGCCAGCTCTGCCTGATACGAGCTCTCTTTCGTATGGTGTGTTGTAAGTTTGATGACCAGAGGTTACGAGATGCATCCGCTTGGGATGATGGGGCACACACCACCGGCGACTACTTTATGAGATCTGTATTCGTAGTTTCCATGTTTCGGAGAAGAAAATGTCATTCTCCAGTGAGGTTCGATCATACATTGCAATCCTACACAAAGAGACAGAAACTCTTATTCGCCGCAAGGCCATGCTTCCTCTCACAATCCCCATCGTGACTCTGCACCTTACTTGACTATTCGGGTTCGCTTCGGCGGCCTTGATCATCAATCACCCCGTACACGTCCTCGAACGGCAACGGGAGCTAGTATAAAAGCCAACAGGCGTCAAGCAGCGCTCGCAGCGATCAACCGTTCCAATCCCTCCGCATCCATCCCTTTCATCCTAGGGACAATCCGACACCTAAACGGAAGCGGATGTCTAACGCAGCGCGGGAATCAGGACCGTACATCGCATCACCAGGACGCAATCCTAGACACTCACACTGCAACGCCAGTCGAAAATCTCGGTTCCACGGGCATCTCGACCCCGTTCTCGTCCAGAGGCTTCAGAATCTCGAATACAGCTAATACTTTGGCCATGACCCCCCACACGGACGTGTCTGCAAAATGCCTCCCGACACACATCCGTCGACCAAAGCCAAACGCCAAGTGCTGCGTATCGTCGGGTTTGAGCGACCCGTCGTCGTTGAGGAATCGTTCTGGGATGAATGCATGTGGGTTGGGATACCTGGACTCGTCGTGCGCCATGGACCTAGTAAAACAGGACCGTCAAGAGCCAAGACGTGGGTCGAGAAGCCCCAGAAACAACGCACCAGAGATTCGCCAAGAGGATAGCACCTGAAGTCGAGGATCAGTACGTGTTTCGCTCGAACGAATTGTTATTGGGTCATACCCTTTGGAATACGGTACCCATGATACGTGTCGTCGTCTATGGCAGCATAGGGAACCGCTGCATGATCCGGGGGGTTGAGTCATCAGTGTGAACAAGGCAGTCACTGTCACTCACAGAGAGGAACGACAGGACTGAACCTGATCGTCTCCCGGAAAATGGCATCTATAAATGGTAACAAAGGGCGATCTTCTATCCCTGGCAGTCTATCCCGGCCCACTACAGCATCGATCTGTGCTTGAGCTTTTTCCTGAGCTGCCGGGTTCACCACCATCATAAGAAGAAAGTTCATCAAGAACGAGTGGGACTGTCTCGTCCTGTGAGAGATCAGGCACAGCGGCAAAACATGACCACGTACCGTCTCTGATGCCGCTAACCAACATGGACGTCATTATAGGATCTCGCGAGACATGACTCGGAACAACATACCCAAAAATGCAGTCCCAGCTGCCTCTTTGAGTCCCTGCATCCACGATCCTGAGGGCGACACTTTGCTTGCTTCCATGCGTTGCAATGCATCGCGTACCATGGACGGTGCGACGCTGCTATTCTGGAACATGTCATAAATTTGGCGTGCATGCGAGATAACTAGCCGAGATGATCATTACCGCTTTCTGAAGCCCGTACTCAAACGCCGTGTCGAGATAGCGTTTCGAACACGCACGTGCCATCCCCATTTCCTTCTTGAACGACATACCGGGAAACCATGACGGGAGATAAAGCACTGCGAATATATTCATTTCGTGATCGACCACAAAGCAGAACATGCGATTTACTCACCCCACGGAAAGGCGCTCAAGATAACAGCAATGTCGGGACGCAGAGCAGGCACGACAACCACCATCACATTTGCCACGATGTCGACGAGATCGTCTTCGCGAGAGGCTGGATCGTAGTTGTACGTGCTGTTCAGAATGACGGATGCCGTGTATCTGGACAGAGAGCCGAGTCAGGCCTATGAACATAGATTTTCTCGTACACTTACTCGAATATGTGGTCATTGAATTTGTCAGGCATTTCGAGCAGCTGGTGGAGGAGACGACATGCTCTACGGTGTTGATAAGGCAGAAACCTGGGTGCCATTTCGGGCCCAAATGTCTGATGAAAGAACCGTCTGTGGAGTCGCCATCGATCACCGTAGGACATGAACACGGAATTGAACTCCACTCCACACCTGTGAAAGTGCATTGAGATCAGCAATAGGGAAAGAATAAAAGATCTGACAATTCATTGGTAATGAGGTATGGGCGATCAGCATAGTTCCTGGACCGAATCTCGAGCAAGTCTTTGGCAACCTTTTCTGAGTTGATGATGATGATATCGTTTCCTAGCAGTCGAGAATAAACTAGATCGCCTGTAGGGAGATCGACTTGGGTCAAGGACGTAGAGCTGAGCATGTTGCAGCACACCGTATGTTTTTGCCCACTCGGCATATGTCAGCCATGGACCAACTGTGTTAACACCGATGACATTGCCGATCCATGGTAAGCCAGGAGGTCCGGGAGGTAATGGGTAAGGCATTCGGGTCCTGAGAGCTCGTCGTGCGACATACAGAACCACAAGGCATCCTAGTACCAAGGTTCCAGTAGTCGTCCAATCATGCATCGCGTGAGGTTGGCAAATTCCAGACGGATGGACAAGGTCCCTTTAAATTGGTGGAGCGTAGCACTGCCATTCGGTACGATACCACCCGCGGATGACTGCTGAAGAGGTGGTACGACTTGGAACGGGTGTTTTCTCAAGGCACAGAACGGTGTAGATAGAAAAACCTTACGTTAGCCAACCCCCCACTTCGACGCAGTACAAGCTCGGCAAGCAAGAGCAAGTCGGCCTGATGTCTGCTTTTGAAACTCGACAGCGGAGATTGCGTGCGCATTCGCTTCCGAGGGACAGGGGCCCAAGTAGTCGACCGTGCGCAGCGGGAAAATAACCAATCAGCTTGCTAGATGTTCCTGTCAAAGTTAGCGTGCAGGAACGCGACGATACCTCCACACACAAACTGAAGACACGCCTCCCACCACCCCGGAAGTGTCGGAGAACCACATGAACAGCGGGATCGTGGTGCACTTTGAGAGGGATGCCTAGACTATTGTTTTGCGATTGGGGACCTGTCCAACCTTTGAAATGACGCGATCTTTTGCAAGGTTCAATGAATGACTCGAGTGACGACTGGTGACTGGGTTGCGTGTGAAAGCCTTCTCCGAGTCGGTGAGCCCGAGGAGTCCCATCAACTATAGTTGGTGCGATAGACAACAGCGTCGTCAATTTCAGCTGCCGAGACATTCATAGCTTCGACGACAAAGGGCCTCGACTCGATAGCAGGTGGTCTTATCGACTTTGTGCGCAATGTCGCTGGCGAGATGACATGATAGATGCAGTTGTACATTAATACAGATGCTACTAGTACACACTTACAGCGATACGATTGCAAGAAAGAGTAAAGACAGAGACATATCGAGAGTGAGGGTGCATGGGGTATCTGTTGACCATACTCGTTTGCATAGCGCCAATGTTCATAAGGATTTTCTTTCGTCGCGTGTGGCATAACTTCCGTCAGAGTCGAAGCATGCACAGGTCGTGGAGTCGTAGAGCAGGCATCGACATGGCGACATGGCGCGCATACATGGCCAGTATGAAGGGCCTGCCTCTTCATAGCCATGTGGAAAGCAAAAGCAGAGCGAGAGCAAGGGCGACGGCGAGTGGAAAGGAAAGGAAAGGACGGCGACAAGTCTACCACAAAAACCCGACCATCTCGATCATCTCTCCCGGCTCAGCTAATCTCCCTTCCCGTTTGGCGCGTCTTGCGGCCTTGAAATCTGAGCCACCAAGTTTGGAACCGGCTGCCAGTTTTTGGCGGGGTCGGACGAGGCCTGCGTCATCGTCGTCGCAGCGTGCTGTTGACGAAGAGGACAGTGAGGTGAGGTGCGCAGGGATGGGTGGGACGGGTGGGAGCGCTCCCGTCTGAAACACGTGTTTTTGTCGCGTCCTAGGCGAGTGTACGTGCGCTGATAGAGTGACCCTGTGTATGCTCTCGTCGGAGCTAATCGAAAACGAGAGCGAGCGCGTGTCGTCTGGTTGGACGCGGGCAGGGCGTGTGCGTGAGCGTGTCGTGGAGGTGGCGGTCTTGGGAGTGCGAGGGACAGCGGTGCCGGGGGTAGTGGGAAATACGGCGGTCGCGGGGACTTCCTCCCCGAGTTTGCGGCGGAGACGCTCGAGCTTGGTACGTCGGTAAGTGGTGTCGGAAGGTACATCCGAGGCAGAGGACCCAGACGCGGTCGAGGGGGCGTTGGAGATGATGGAGGGTGCGATGGACAGCACGGAGCCACGGCGGTGGTAGGTCAACGACGCGGGAGAGTCGAGGACATCGACGGAGGTGGTCGAGGGGGAGAGTCTGAGGAGAGGAGGGAGATGTGTGGGTTTGCGTTTGCGCCAGGTCGATTCATGGTTTGTGGCTGTGTTAAGTAAAGTGAGCTGCGATCGATCGAGCCAAGTTTGAGTGGACATACATGAAGCGTCGTCGAGCACGTCGCCCAGGACTCTGCTGAGCTTTTTGGAGGAACGAATACGGTTGGAGGTTGGTGGGGGGAGAGACATGGTATTAGTGTGGATGGGTAGTAGGATTCAGCTGGTGCCAGACCAGGAGCGATGGGGGGGATCGTCCATGAAGGAGGCGTTTAAAGGTGGGCGAGTGAGCGGTGATAGAGGACAAAAGAACGTCCTAATTGTGTTGAAACAACAACAGCCATGGGAAGCATCAAACGAACGTCCAAAAATGTACACCATAAAGAAACACCTCGAATGGGGAACAACAACAACAACAACCGGACATGTCCATCCGCTGGTCTCTCGTCAACGCACTCCCCGCCAGCCTCGCCCGCTCCTCACACAGCGTCGCCGTATCCAACACCGGCCGTCTCCTCCTTTACTCGGGCGAACGTCTTCCCCGCGTCCCCGTCGACAACGCTCTCCATGTCCTCGATCTCGAGGCCACATCTCCGACTCTGCGCACTCTCGATTCCTCTCCCGCACTCGCAGGTTCCCCCGCCCCAGAACCCCGCGTCGGCGCATCCGCCATCCATGATCCCCACACCAACAGCTTCTATGTCTGGGGTGGTCGTGGCGGGGTCGACCCAGCCCCGCTCGACCGCTTCCAAGCTGGCATTTGGAAGGCCTCGCTCGACGCACTCGACAACGCAGGCACGACCACGATCGCTTGGGATCGTCTCACCGCCGTCAACGACGACTCGGACGCAGCGCCCGCGTTGACAAGCTACCACGCCTCTGCTCTGATTGGGGTGTGTATCCCACATCCCACGTTCTATTTCAGGTGTGTCAGCTGATACCGCAGGGCAAATTATACATTCACGCCGGATGCCCGACGTCGGGCCGACTTGCCACTTTGCGCGCCTACGACCTCGCCACTCACACCTGGCACAAGCTCGCAGACGCACCCGCCCAACCTCGTGGTGGTACTGCCATCGCCGCCGTTTCCCTCACCCCTGGCTCTGAGCTCGTGCTCATTCGGTTTGGAGGTCCGTTCTTTTCTCTCCTTCCCAAATAGCATGCTCATACAACGACGCCATAGGTTTCGGAGGCTTCCAACTCCCCCAAGTCACTCCTCCCCCGCTCGACATCTACACGCCCAGCACCAACACTTGGTCGACAGTCTACCC
>JBBPJP010000712.1:5440-16181 GCA_038088775.1 Boletus barrowsii | reverse complement strand
CATCCCTGGAAGACGTATGCAAAATGGGGTGCAGAATATGGTGCGTTCCTCCAATGCATGCGCCCCTCCCTGACCGATATATGCGTATAGGTGACATCATCTATACCCGGCTGTTGACTCAAGATATCGTCGTTATTAACTCTGAGAAGATCGCACAGGACCTCCTCGACCGACGTTCCCAAATCTACTCTAGTCGCCCTGCAAGTCTTATTCCCATGAATGAACTGTGAGATGCTCCCCGATCCTCTCTTGTGTTGCCCTTAGTGATCTGGGTAACAGCTTTGGGACGGAGTTCTCTTCGATATTTTTACCATACGGTGACCGTTGGCGTCTCCACCGCCGACTTTTCCACCAGGCATTCCATCTCAACGCAGCACTATCGCTTCATCCAGTCCAACAGCGAAAGGCTCACGATTTAATCACCCGTTTGGTATCGAACCCCCGTGATTTTCCGGCACACTTGCAAACGTAAGGCGATTTTGTCCGAGTTCATCAGTTGCTTTTGACAGCTCTTTTCCCGACAGCCTGAGTACTTCGACGATCATGTCGCTCGTGTACGACTATGAAGTCTCGGGAAAAGATGACCCAATTTTAGTTCACGTGGAACGCGCGACAAACACTGCAGTAAAGGAAATGCGACCAGAGGTGACCGCTTTGATAGCCGCATTTCCATTCCGTAAGTGTCGTTGTCAAGTGGATTCGGCAGTCTGATTGATTATCCCCGCCCGCCTCCAGTGAAATACCTTCCTGGATGGTTCCCAGGGGCAAGCTTTAAGCGCAGTGCCATGATTTCACGCATGTCAATCTCAGAATGGGTAGATGCACCTTTTGAATATGTAAAGATGAGCATGGTTAGTAGTCGATCATATCTGTCCCAAATCCTGTGATCCTGACAAGAGATATGCGGGGCACATATGCGGGGTACGTTGCAGGCGGCAGGCACCGCTGCTCCATCTATGGTGTCGGATGCACTATTAAGGATACAGGGCAGGGCAGGCACAGAGGCAGAAGCTGTTTATCTTGAGAAGGCGGTGAAAGAATCCTGTGCGAGTGCATATGCTGGTAAGCGAAGGTTTCCCAAACATTTGACCGGGCTGTGTCTGAACCATGTGTGATTAGCTGCGTCAGAAACGGTACGAATCTGACTTTGCAGAGTGTGGAGGCCTTGCATTGACACTGCCCTCAAACAGACGTATTCCACTCTCATGATCTTCATATTGGCGATGGTTCTGTACCCAGATGTGCAAGCACGGGCTCAGGCCGAGATCGATACCGTCATCGGCGAAGGACTCCAGAGGCTCCCACATTGGGAAGATCGACCCTTGCTTCCCTACATCGAAGCTATCCTCAAGGAAACGTTGAGGTGGCACCCAGCCGTGCCTCTGGGTAAGCAGACTGCGGCACTTATCGGATGCAGAATTCTGATCCCTCCAAGGTATTCCACACGCAACTGTAAACGATGACATTTACGATGGATACTATATCCCCAAAGGTTTGTTATCGCTCTTTGGGTCAAGGGTGCCGCTAACCGTCTTTCTCGTATTGAGGAGCGACAGTTTTGGTGAATGCGTGGTATGTCCCTGGGTGCAGATAAGCCTGCACGCTCTTTGACGAGTCTTACTACGCCAGGGCGATGTCCCAAGACCCGGGCAAGTTCCCCGAACCAGGAAAGTTTAAACCCGAACGATTCCTCCAAGCACAAAGTGCATCCGTCGACGACCTTTCGTTTGTATTTGGGTTCGGTCGACGCGCCTGGTACGCGTCCAGCCTTTCTCTCTCTCTCTCGTTCCATGGGGTTTACTGATCCTGCTCTAGTGTCGGAAGGCACGTCGCAGACGCGTCCCTCTGGATCACGATCGTCTCCTTACTCGCCGTGTTTCGTTTCGACGCGTTGCCTGGGTGGGACCCGGGTCCGGACGGCGTCCACGTAAAATGGACAGAAGGTGTGACCACGTGCGTCCGATTTCCCTCCGCTTTGATATTGGTGTCGTGGTGGTTCTGACATGTCCGTCGTCGTTCTCTTCTTCTTCGTCTTCTTTTTTTCTTTCTAAGGCGTCCTGAACGTGTGCCGTGCGTGATAAAGCCGCGGCACGAGGACGTGAACCCTGAAAAGATCGCTTATCTGATCGGGTTGGCTGGGCTGTAACATGGAGCCTGTACTCGTATACAGGCCAAGCTGGACTGTGGGGCCTACCCTGTAAGTAGAAGTTGTCAGCCTTGTGTTACGATCAGACCCTGCCAGGAGGCATCTGGGAATGGTATACGCTGCAGCCCTATCGAGAAATCAGGAAATTTAATGTATTAGGAATAGGACGTCAACTCGAGTTCATGATTTTCAAACCATGTTGCATGTTCTGCTCAGATTGATTCAAAGTCCAAATACTGTCGCGACTCATTGGCGACTGAAATAGTATACAGGCTAAATCACTATAAAGAGCAAGGTACCGAAACTCCAGAGCGAACGTTCAAAATAAAAACTTCTCGCAATTCCCCAGACCAAACATACAACCTACATGATTAGCGATCCTGGAGGTCGTTCAGCAGGCGAAGGATGTTGATGACTAGAAGCGGAGACATGAGTTTGATCGACATATCGAATGCTGTGTTGAACTTACAAAGGTTAATAAAACTAGAAAACGAGGCAGTTAGCCAGTAGCCAAGCACTGGATGGGACCGAGACGTACTCGAGGTAAAGGCTGATAGCGCCCAAAATAAATTCATCGGGAGACAGGCGCTTCGTGATCATGAATGTGTCATATACAATGTAGCCGCTAAAGATCAAGCAGGCTCCGACTGAGTATATGATGTCCATTGTCTGTCCAAACGGAATGAACATGTTGACGAGCCCAACCATCACTGCGGCATGGATGTCAAATTCCAAGAATGGGAGTTATTAGAATCTATTGCATACCCAAAGCGAGGAGAGCACCGAACAGCCAAGGTCCAAGTCCAGAGAAATCGTACTGCAAGCGATCGTCAGATATAATAATACTTACTATAAGGAGATACACCGACCTTTGACTGGAGTGTGAAGAGTGTCAAGCCGAGGAAGACCCCTAAGGTGATCAGGCTGTTGCCAAGCAATTAATAAACTTGACGGGTGGAAAGTGACGAGAACGTACAGAGCTTGGAGTACGATAACGTTGTCAAAAAGCGCGGTGAGTACTCCTAAAGTGAATGCTTCCATTACGGTGAATGTGGACAGCAACACGAAATTGAGAGGATGGCTATGACGCTTCCAGAAGAGAAGACCGAGGTTGATGAGGGTACCAAAGAGAGGGAGGTAAAGAGACCACGAGCTAAACGGGAAACAGCTGGAGAACAAGCACATGGCACGAAGTTAGTCAACGTACTGTTCCTGAACCCACAGAATTGCGGACGGCGTCTGGGAAAGACCACCAGCGACCAAGCACGTAGCAAGCTGTTCATAAAGTTAGAAAAGCGCAACGTAGAACTGAGAAGGTTATCTTGCAATTTGGCAGACTGCGGAAGATTGAGGAACGTTGTGACGACTAGCGATGAGTGTACTTACACAGGATGGTGTACACCTTGCGAATGAATGCAGCCCGAACCTCCATGGAACTCTCAGAAACGGTAACACCGTACTGCAGTCACAGAGGTGAGTGAATGAGGCGATGTTGGTGGAAACTTCCATACCTTGAAATCATCTGGAACATCACCCTGTTCAGGCTGATCATAGAACCCCCCGCCTGGGGACCTGGCGCGACCGAGCAATGGCTCAACAGCATCGAAACCTGAGTCAATTAGGGGCTTGCTCGAAGACCCAGTAGCCTGGTAAGCTGGAGGAGGGACTGGATTATTGCTTGAGCTCATTGTACAAAGCGATAAGCGTTGGTATTGAAAACGTCAGCGAACGGCAAGTTATATCCTTGAGCGTAGGAACGGCTGAATCAGCAAACGAGTGGCTGTACACCTCCTCCGGAGTAGTAATAAGCTCGATTTGGGTCGCACTGCCGACCTTCATCTGGAGTCGTTGCACCGCTGCAAGTACAAAATGAAAATACGGTGACAAGTATACAATATGAAAATAGAACGCTCCTCAAGGATTGCCCATGTTTACTGACTCTTTCTCCGCTGTCGTTGGTGGTGGCGGCGTGGGCATCGTATCTGGCGCAGAGCTGGCAGCCTGTGAGTTGGAACCACCTCCAGAGCCTCCTCCCTGGCTGTAATCCGGGTTTTTCATGAACCGCCTCTCCCTCGCCACCACCTTGGCTCGCTGTGGTCTCTCCGACACCCTCTTGACGGCGGCTAGCCCAGATCTCTCCGCGTCGTAGCTGTGTGCGCGTTCGCGATCTCGGTTGGCGGTTCGTTGGTTTCGATCCAGATGGTGGAATATGTGGCTCTCGTTTCTGAGATCGTTTCCGTCCTGACGGACCGCGAGGTCTGGGCGAGGTATGGCGTGGACCGCGTGCATCATCGTGATCGCAGCAAGAAGGGCAAGGGTACGCATGGCGATGATAAAGGCAGAGAGCGAGTTTGAAGTACAGGATCGAGACGAAAGACGTGTGGTGGCGATGTTATGGAACGATGCTGTCCGTCTTGCTGGTTTATATGTCTCTGGCGGCTGACATGGTCACACCGACTTGTGAGGCTGACAGCTATGCCCCAGGTGACCCTCCATGGACTCTTTGGACATGTTTCGACCTGACACATTCAGTAGCACGATGTGTCGCCGGCGATTTTGCTGCTCGCTGACACTGACGACATACGTCATGACCTCTCATCATGAGCGCGACATGACTTTTCCTGCACTGCGGGTTTGCCATGGTTCGATCAACTGTTTATTGACCGGCGGGCTAGAACGTTCTCGATGACACTCACACATCCTTTACATACAGCATCCAGATTCCAGCTCACCCCATCGCGCACGTGCGCACAGTGTTCGACTTGGCATGCATATCTTGTCCGAATCATCATTCATTCATCTTGATCCACCCTCGGAATTTGACCCGAAGGAGAATCGCATGCCTCCGATGCAGGCCGCAGACTCGGAGACATGACATCCCCCATCCGCGCCATCACATATGCTTCAAATGACCGGGGGCGACGACATAGTCATGGTTGAGTAAACGTCACCGACTCCAGTAATCACCGAGTCGATGTCAGACGCAGAGCCAACGTTCTAGATTCGCAAAATCCTTCCAAATACATGCGTCCACTCGGTCCAAGACTCAAGCTCCGAACTCAGTGACGATGCGGACCTGCATCCTTTGGTCCACGGTCCATGATCGCGGCGATATCACCGAGCCTTACCCCTCAATGATGCATGTAGAACTGATGTATTCCTCACATTGGACGCGATCGTCGCAGCTTGACATCCCATTCACAGAACGATCGTGTGGCGTTCATAGAGCTCACTCTCCGGTCGACAAGGACAGCACTATTACTAGTGAGTAGTCGGCGTTCCGAACTCGCTGTTCGACCAAGCGTTGGCAAATCAAACCTTGCCCCGTCCGCGCCGACATATCCCGCGATCCAACCCTGCACACATCGCTCGGTACAGTTCCAAATCATGATTCACATATATCGTGGGTATGGGTATAATAGTGTTACTCACATTCATTCCACTGTACACGTACAAAGTCATCCCTCGATCGCGTTCACAGGCATAGTCTCATCTCGTTCGCAGTTGATCGTCGTGCTCTAAGCAGACAGCAGCGCTTCAGCAGGCAATCCCAGCTCACGACAAATTCTCTGCATGTGTTCTCGCTCCTTCTCCGACGCTCTATCGCCAAACGCGGCGTCCATTTCCTCCAATGTCTACGCACCATGATCCAGTTCGTGTAAGCAATAACCGTGTCCAACGACAGTGAAAGGCTGTCAACACTCACCCTTCCTTTGGTTTCTGGATAGAAGAACACTGCGAGCGAGGGAGAAAGAGTTGTAAGCCAGTCTGCATTTCCAACACATTCGCAAGAACGTACACGTGGTGAAGAAAGCCAAAACGGCGAATCCCGCAAAGAAGAAGTAGGTTCCTCCGTCTGGAATCCGGGTTAACATCGTGGGAGAGACCAGACCAATGACACTGTTCCGATCAACGATCATGTCAGCAATCAGCGGGGTGTCGAGAGAACGTACAAGTTGGACATCCATGTGGCAGACGTAGTAATGGAGATACCGGTCGATCGCAAATGCAAGGGAAAGACCTCACTCGGAATCACTGTTTCCCCAAAAATTACGATCAGTCTAGACGGCCGGAAAGGGTGTCACAGTAAATCGACACGTACCCCAACCGATCGGAGCCCACGAATACGAAAAGTTCACATCATAAAGGAATATGAATGCTAAATGTATCCGTTTCAGTTTTGGTTTATTCCCCGTCTAGATGGGACGTGCCTATGGCCGCATGTCCTGCAGTGGCATGATTTTGCCAGTCTTTTCCGAACGCAGCGACCAGGGAACCGACGATCACGAGTGAAATACAGCATCCAACAGCACCGTACATTAATAGAGGACGTCGACCGACACTGTCCAACAAAATAACAGCTGGGAGAGTAGACAACGTCTAAAATGATGATGGTTCGAGAGGGGCGTAAGCTAGGGTTGGACAGACAACGCACGTTCACTATTCCGTACACCCCGGTAGCTAGCAATGAGGTCGTATTCGGGTTCAGGCCCAACTGGCCAAAGACTGGAAACGAAATGACTTTAGAGTTGGGCTACGAACAAAAGTCCACGACTCACTCGTCGGAGCATAATAGATGATGGCCTTGTTCCTCTGTGAGCCAAACGACACACAATTGACCGTCAAACAAAAACACGTACATTGCAACCCTAGATAGATCACTTTGCTCAGTAAAGGGTGCCGCGTCGCTCACGAAAACAAACGTACAATAAACTGTTGATAAAACATCGTCAAGCAGCCCATTGCCAACCGCTTGAACTTTGGCCACGTCGCAACCAGCGCAATGTAATTGTTGAGAACGCGTCTCGTCGGGCTTGCATTCGGATATGCAAGCTCGCTCGCCTCCCGAGAGTATTGAAGCTCGGCCTTGATTTCCAGGTACTCATAGCGCACAGCGACGTTGTCTGATGGTTTTCGTCGCAACATGGACAACGTCGCGAGTGCTTCTTCTTCGCGGCCTTGCTCCATCAGCCAACGTGGTGAGTAGGGCATGAACGCCATTCCAAAACCCAGACACTTTTCAGACTGACGTCAGCGACAACGAGAGGGCCCGAGAAACGCGACGCTGACCAGGGCGGGGAACATTTGAAAACCAATGGGGACTCGCCACGATGCTTGCGTTTGACCCGTGCAGCCGCCTGCTGGAACATCTGTATACGGATTGAACGTAGGCTGTCCGTTCAAAAGCGGTCCCGTATACGGAACGTCGGGTGCGCAACGAGTTCCACCGATATGTGATGTCCCATATGCAAGCCAATCTAAAGAGTTACAACATCACTCACCCGGGCCTGTAAAGCTCAAGAGAGAAACTCACAGCTGACGAGGATCTGGACGTGAAGAATTTAGCTTCCACGCATGCATAAAAACATTCTCAAACGTACACCAATCGTGATAGAGAGTTGTTGCAAGGAAACCAATGATCCTCGAACATTAGCACTGGAAATTTCGGCCAGGTACATGGGGACGACATGCGTCAGGGCACCGACTGACAGACCCGCCACAGCACGGCCAACGAAGAGGTAGTCTGGACGAGAAATATGGTAAACCTCTGAATAGACATCGGAACGAATAAACCCTCACTCGGAGAGGTTGCACCAGTTTGGAGTGCACTCCCTAGAAGGAATATCACCACGTTGCACATGATATTGCGTTTCCGTCCAATCTACAAGCGAGAACTCCAAGCTTAACCTTTACCGAGGAATATGAAACAAAAGTCAAACCATGTCACAGATGGGGCCATTGGCGAGTGATCCGAACCAAGCAGCTAATCAAGTAACATCGTTAGACACCACGCTGTTCGTACACATGCGACCGACAACGACGTACTCAGCAACAACGTCGAGACGAACCACCCCTTGGGTACGAGGTCAGCTGGCGCACAATGATAGACCATTTGGTTCACCTTGAGATTTGGGTCCGTGTATACGCCTGGGAACGCAGCACCAAACGACTCGATGGCGAGCACATTGCTGACGACACCCTGCAAAGCAGAACGACAATGATTAGCTCCAGATCCGAACGGAGAGATGAGTCCTCGCTGGTTTTTACCTGGTCATAACCAAAGAGCTGGGAAGCGAAAAAGAATCGTCAACCACATTGGCATATAGAATAAAAGAGGCACACGACGGACAAAACCACCCAACGTCGCAAAGCAGGTGATACCCAACCTGTCAGAGGGTACTGTGAGAACCACACACGCCAAATCAAAAGTGCCAGCGAGCAATTGCCATGCGGGACGGTCTTACACGAGCAGATTGTCAAAAAGCCCTCGGAAGCCCACGCGACCCTCGAACTCGACGAGGTTCAGCCCATCAAGGCCTTCACTTCTATCTCCCTGGATGTCGGGTTTCAAGGTTACGTGCTTCAGATCTTCAGTATCCATGATCGCTTCTGGCGAGTCGACGTCTTCCAGGTCGTCAGTGTCCAGCAGCGGGGTAAGAGAGGATGTGCTGGCGGTAGCACGGTGACGGTGTACTCCTCGGATGACCGGTGGTCCATTTATACTTGACTCATGACTGGCACCTAACATGATGCAACTTGGTCAACTCCCCATTAACCGCGATCACATGGTCCAGTCAATAACGTCACAACCTTAAATGAGCGTGAAACACGTCTGGTGTAGAATACGGGGGACAAGGCACTGGTCCGAATGTCGGATTTCCAGACATTCTTGTCATATGATCCATATCATCGGAGATTCAGAGGTCCCATCCACTGTCGCCAAGGATGGTGTCGGGGGGAGTTTAAAAGGGGAAACGGCCGTCCGTTGCTCCGAACTGGGATCTTGAATAGCAGAGTTATCCTCTTACTACGGTCTTCTAGTCTGGTCACCAGACCATCCACTACACCGACAAGTCGGCCGCCACACCGTGACAGTTATTTACGGGTCGCCGTGATCAAAGAGGATTACGAACGGCACTCGACAATGATACCGGAATTTCAAGAGGTGGAGCTGAGCTTCTTGATATCGTCGCCGGCTAATAACCCTGGGCCGCAATGGGTCAGCTAGTCGATAAAAATCCCAGCAGCAATGGCTCGTCAAATGCCTTACCATTACTGCAGTACATACTTTCGGAACTTGGGTCACTGGCAACGTGCCTTTCTGTATGAATGCAACGGGCGTTACAGGTACCCCTGACCCCAGAGTAGCAACCGCCCTTCAAGTGTGGGGCATTACAGCCAGGGGTGTAGCGACCGGTACTTGAGTATGACATGACCGACAGCGCTGACATTAATGGCTTCGATCGCAAAAACGAATTACTACCAACAGCATGTTAACCAGCCATTCTATCATATTATACAGTATGATCGGTAGTAACCAACCCCCCGTTACGCATTACGGTTGCATCCATACAGAAAGGTACAGTACCACCACACATGCCATACGCCATGGTCATGGCGTATGGCATCAGTAAGAGCCCCCACAATCTGGCAAGGGAAATATGAATATGTCTTTGTATGGACCACTGGCAATGACAGACCTGCTTGAATGCCCCAGACGACACGGGGCCCCGGGACCTGGCCACGTTGAAGTGAGCTCGCACAGCAGTTTCATCAGCATGACGTGGATATTGGCTGTGGTGGATGAGGAGGATGAGGAGGACGCGAGCCAAGGATCCGACCAATGCGAATACGCGCCAAGACTTCCGTCACCTCACGACAGCGCAGAGGCATCGTTTTGCCTCTGCAGACCCAACGAATAGACAACCCTGACATCCAATATGCACCATTGCATGAGGCTCTCTGGTCGAGAATAATCTCAGTACGGTTCCGCATGGAACAGCGCTGACTTTGGTTTTCTGGGGTATACGGAACCACGCAGAGAATGGGTCGTTGGGAGTAAGCGGACACACCGACGCGAGCTCTCACCCTTGGATGCGCTTGAAAATATGTCGCATACATGCGTAACAATGTGTTAAATTTCCCTAGATCACAACAACGTACTTCGGTTATTCAATTGTCACCTTGAACAGCTTTTGGTCGAAAGAGATAATGACCGACGCCCCATCTGTGAGGCATTACTAGTAAATGATGTCCATGAACAACGAGGGACAGACGTACTCCTGACCACCGCGCATGTTAAATAGTTCAGAACATGCAAGGTAAAACACCCGGAACCTAAAAGAAGCGGTGATGTCAGTGGTTCGGAGAGCAGAGCAGCTCGCTTCGTATTACCGGTAAAACATCTTTCTGCCTTGTTCTGCGCTAAGCCCCTTGCTGAGAGCATCCTTCTCCAGTTCCAGGATGCCTTGCTTGGCATTGGAATCTTGTCTGCGAAGCCAGTCTTCCAGAGTGCGGGAATAATGTTGCCCGCTGAGATACCAACTCTTGATCAACGTCATGTCAGATTGAAAATATGTCTAGAGGACTTGGAGGATGAGCTCGAGAAATCATAGGGATACACCAACCAGAAGATCATGAGATGGCATAGTACCACCTGGCATGTAGTGGTGTCGGTAAAGAGAGCGATAAGACAAAAAAGCTAGGATACGCTACCCGCGAAGAACATCTGCGCCATCCATCCGTCACTCTCCTCGAAATGATAGGGCGTCGTCTTGTGACAGAATATATGCACGAAGAGCAAGGGACCAGAAT
>JBBPJP010000711.1:0-16185 GCA_038088775.1 Boletus barrowsii | reverse complement strand
AGCTTATCAGCTTGTCAGTAAATCAGGTCAGTCAGTCAGGTCAATCTATCATTGATTAGGCCATTCAGGCCTGTCAGTCTTATCATTGATTTCAATGACCCAGAAAAAATGTAGGTTTGCTGATGCAATGTCCCCTCTGGGAAATATCAACTCAACCGTAAGCTGCTGTGCACGAGAAATACTGCCATACATATTTGACTTGTTCCTCAAAGTGTATGGTGATTCAGGCAACTGGAGTGGCCTCTTCCAAATTGATCACTGTTGAATTTAGCGAGAGAAACTATCATATACCCTCTTCAAAACTTGACATGTAACCATGTTACAGGACAGTCAGGACTCCAGCTGCATGCTGGAGATGATCGATGATCCTCAATGTTCGAAGGCTCATTGAAGTAGTTCAATCTTATAATAAAAAGTTTATATTTTCGAACCGACATTTAACTGCAACCTGTTTCGGTCGAGAGTGTCGATGACGGACACTATCCAACATTGATCTAACGAACACTAATTCTGCATGGTTGTCCTCGATGGTTGCCATGCATTTCTATTCTTGTTAGGATACCACAAAAACATAGACGTACACATTCTCTTCATCAAAACTTGACCTCAGACTTTTTCAGGATGCTGGTTTCAATTGCTATGATTTCTGTGACCTCTGTCAGTCATGGGAGATCTCGTCACGTACCATGGAATGTGCCATCTGGAAATCACCTTTGCAACAAGGGACGTCAAAAAGGATGATGAGAGTAGGGACATATGATGAAACCACAAAATTGGATACTTTGTGGCCGGGTGAGGAATACTGTGTGTCGTATAAACCAGCCGCATGGATAGGAAGGAATACAAAAGGGCCAATTGGACACCAGAAAATGTGTGACAGGTCCCCAAGAGTAATCGGAGAGATGAATGAGCGGTGAATTAAAGCAACATGACAGCATGTACTGAGAAGGCCAAGGCATCCAGGACCAGTTTGACGATTCCGGTCCATAAGGTAGATAAGAGGGATTCCCAGCTGCCACCACCCCCTGCTGCCAGTGTCCCCTTCCTGTCATCAAAGCATGTAACATGAGCATTCCCAAGCAATGCCCACAGTGTGTTCTGAAGACATGCAGCCCACTGGAAATCGAAACCGGGAAGCAGGACATGGATTACATGATCCATGTCGGCAAGAAGGATCAATGCATCACATCAGAATTCTGCCACATTGAGGATAACGACCGGTCCAGAGTTTGCTGACGCATGGAGTTAAAAGAAATCCCCCGATAGCAGGAATCGCTCAAAACCAGGAAGACATTGAATCTCCTGAATCAGTTTATCTTGTTTGATTGCGAGTGTATGGTGTTTATTAGCTTCTTCCTTCAACGTCTGTGTGATCGCATGTTGCATTGCACCATCAGTCGATTCCGAGAAGGTGGTCAGTGATTTCCTCGTGGGTGGCACCGGCATCATCTAATGCGGCAGACAGTTTCCGAAGTCTGTGAGCATGATATGGATGAGCAGAGGACAATTGCTCCAAGTTCTGGGAATCCCAGGTCCAAAGCTGCAACTGCAGCGTCATACACAACATCAGCACATTGCTTGAGTTGTGCGTAACAATGGGGAAGAGAAAGGTCAATCCATGCAAGTTGGGGAAAGAGGTTAATGGCGATTGAGTATGCACAGAGGAGAGAAGGATGGTGCATACGTCGAACCCATAACATCCAATTGCATGATGCACGAAACCGAGATCGTTAATAGGCCTGATGGGAATAGAAGCAGCATGGAAATTGCATCCTCGAGATCACTCGAAACGAGTGATGAAGGAATTCTGAGGTACATGTGGGCCCTTTTCGACTTCCGGAGACATTCCCTCCACCTTCCATGACCCGACCTCACCAACAACACACATCATCAACAACAATTCAGACTGGCAGTACCCACATCGAGAAGCTACCACCTCGCGCTGGTTGGGGTGTGTAGCTGACACCATACGATGGTAGGGCAGAATATATGTTCGTGTAGGATCCCCAACATCCGGCCAACTCGCTACATTTCACACCTACAACCTCGCTATCTACACCTGGTGCAAGCTTGCAGATGCATGCTCATACTACGATGCCACAGGTTTTGCAACTTTCAATACCTCAAGCTACCTAGGGGACACCTCCACTCGACATCGCACGCCCAGCACAGACACCTCCGATCATGGCTTCCCATGTACAGACACAACTCTGGAGCACATCGCACTGCCATCACATCTGTGTCCACATTGACCCCAACTTTAGAGTGGAAAAAGAGTGGAAAATGCTTTGCGTTGAGGGTATGTAGCAAATTTCATCGTCAAACTGAATACACCAACACGTTCTGTACACTAGGTACTCCCTCGCCCAAGTCTCATGGCTGGTTCCCCCTCCACGCCGCACATCTGCGATGGAAAAACGAGGGTCTCACTCACCGGAGGGCTACTCTCGTCCCAACGAATGGAGCGCTTGGTGTGGATTGGAGAGGTTGGGCTCTGAGATCAAGGACATGGTACAAGGGAAAGAATGAAACGTACACAGTGCATGGACGACGTGTGTCGTGCGATCTCTTTGGTATGCATGCTCTCATCTATCTACTTTTCCAAGAACCTCAATGAGATGGAAGGCTGGCATTGGTCACCAAGTGCCACATCAATCAAAACGTCGACCAGCCCGAGCATCCTCTGCCCTCATCCACATGAACCCGGTGAAGAATTGTGAAGAAAGCGTGGGCCGACATGACACCCACCTGCCTGAGTATGTATGTATTCCCTTGTGCGTGCACTGGTTCAAGTCTTGTCTCACCTTGCACGACCAGGCGAATCATATGACATGTACGATACATGTTTACAGAACTGGCGCTGCATTGCAGTACATGTCACTGGACATCAAATCACGCCGTCGTATCAACTCTGAATCATTGACTGCAGGGGTGTGGGTGAGACACGATCCACGCTTGAGAGAGACCTCAAGCAGAAGCACCTAAGCTGATACTAATACTATCATCGAGACCGTAGTGACACACTTCGATAAGCGCCCAACACTGGCACTGGCACTTGCCTGATAGTTCTACCTTCCCCGATCGCAAACACAGGTTCCCAGGAGCCCGCCCAGTACACGGTCTCGTCCCCTTTGTCACACCTATAGACGCAACTCTGGAGCGCATCCCCGTTGCGCTGTTGCATCACGGCGAGAGGGACGCCTCATCAGTCAAATATACCAGTGTGGTGTTTTTTTGGGATGACAGGTGGCTGCTCATCATCACGCCCTTGCCTATGCCTACATCAACCCCACGTTTGGAATGAAAACAAACAACTACAAGGACGTAATTGTCCATTCAAGTACACCGATGCGTTCTCTGCACTAGTAGGTACCCCTCCTGCCCCCGTGTTGTACGTCTGTGATGGAAAGCCAAGGGTCATACTCACCAGGGGACTACCCTCGTCCAACGAACGGAACGGTCAAGCCTTGAGCCAGTAAGTAGTGACACTATCCCCGAGAATGCTGTACAAGTACATTTTTGAGATAGTATGATGATCAATAGCACCGTGAGGGCATAAAAAACAGAATAGTCACCTGAACTATCAGAAACCTACATGGATGAATGGGAGCCACATAGTAAACGACGCTTCCCCACTCTCTCGAAGTCGCCCAACAGCGTCGTGCAGTGCTCGTGCAGCATCCTGATGATCTGGCCTTGTGCCGTTCCAAAACAAGTACTGGTATACCTCCCTTGCTACGACAGGCGCAAGTCTGTCGCTGATTGACCACATCGTACCAATCACGCCACCGTAACCTGCAAACAACATCCCTGCTGCAATATGGATCGCCTCATCAGTGAGCTCCTCGTCGCCTATTGCTGTCTGACAGGCTGACAAAAAGGCAAGCCCACCACAAGAACACGACAGACTGATCATGTCTGATACCTTCAAACACTGTCCATCGGCTAGACAGAGACCACTATCAGTCGGATTTGTGGCATCTTGGATTCTGTGACATGCGAAATGGACCCAGTCCGCATCCTTCATCAGGCCAAGTACTTCCTCGACCGTGCTGACAGAAGATTTGAGGAGGGTGGTACAGGCTGATGGCGAATTTTCAATTATTGTGCTGATGTGTTCCAATTCCCGTGCTACACCTTGAAGGTGGGTTTGGCCGACAGAGGGCGGCTGAGGGACAACAAGGAGGTGCAGGTTGCCGCTCGATGGCACACTAGGATCATGTGATCGTGCAAGGATGGTGAGGGTAGGGACATATGATGACATCACGAAATCAGATACTTTGTTCCTGGGTAAGGAATGCTGGGTGCCATACAGACCAGCTGCATGGATAGGAAGGAACATGAAGGGGCCAGTCAGACACCAGAAAATGTGTGATAACTCCCCAACAGTCTGATCAGATGGATCAGTAATGGCTATGAATTCAAGTTAAATGATGACATGTACAGAGAAAGCCAAGCTATCCAGGACTGGTTTAATGACGCCGTTCCACAAGGTGGATAAGAGGGATTCCCAGCTGCCAGCACGCCATGTTGCTGGCGTCCCCTTCCTATCGTCAAAAGATGTAGCACGAGCATGACCAAGCAATTTTCCCAACATGTTCTGAAGACCCACAGACCGCTGCAAGTTGAAATTGGGAAGGGGTACATGGATTACATGATCCACGTCAGCAAGCAGGATCAATGCATCACATCAGGATTCTGCAGCATTAAGCATAACGACCAGTCCGGAGTGTGCTGACGCACGGAGTTTGGAGAAGTCTTTGGGGAGGAGGAAGTACTTGAAGCCAGGAAAGCGTCGAATCTCCTGAAGCAGTTTATCTCGCTCAATCGTGAGTTTGCAGTGTCTATCAAGGTCTTGCTGCAACGTCTGCGTGGTACAATGGATCGCGTCATCAGTCGATTCCGAGAAAGTGGACAAGGACTGTTCACGAGTGGCACCAGCATTATCTAATGCGGCAGACAGTTCCCAAAGTCGACAAGCATGATCTGGGTGAGCAGATGACAACTGCTCATAAGAGCCACACAGCTGAAGGAGCTCCCCCCAAACAATGGAACGTCCTTGCTCAAGCCACTCCACCACAAGTTCTGGGAATCCTGAGTCCAAAGCTGCAGCTGCAGCTTCATGCACAATGTCGGCACCTTGCTTGAGTTCTGCATAATGGTGGGTAAGGGAAAGGCCAATCCATGCCAGTTGGGGAAAGAGGTGAATGGCAATAGAATATGCACGGAGGAGAGAGGGATGGCACATATGTCGAGCACATAATATCCAATTCTGTGATGCATAAAATCAAACACTGATAGGGCCTGTGGGAACAGAAGCAGAATGCGAATACAAGGAAATTGCGTCCTCGAGATTGCTTGGCTCCCCAAGGTGCTCGAAACGAACGAGGAAGGAGATCCCAAGCTGGTTAAGCATGCAAGGTGTGTCAGGGTGACCATGAGGGGTAAGGACAATGGCATCGCTGTGTGTCGAAATGGCATCCGCGAGATCACTCAGCTCCCTGAAGCGCTCGAAACGAGCTCTTAAGGAGAGAGCAAGGTTGTTCAGACGACTCAGCTTGTCAAGGTGACCATCAGGGGTGAGGTCAATGGCTTGCCTGTGTGTCGAAATGGCATCTTCAAGATCACTCGGCTCCCCAAGGCACTCAAAACGAGCTCGCAAGCAGAGACCAAGGTTGTTCAAACAAATCGGTTTGCGAGGGTGACCATGAGGGGTGAGGACAACAACATTCCTCAATGTCAAAATGGCATCCTCGAGATCCCTCAGCTCCCCAAGGTGATCAAAACGAACGAGGAAGGAGAAACCAAGGTTGTTCAGACGACGCAGCTTGTCAGGGTGACCATCAGGGGTGAGGACAGCAGCATCCCTTGATGTTGAAATGGCATCCTCAAGATCACTCAACTCCCCAAAGCACTCGAAACGAGTGATCAAGGAGCTCCCGAGGTTGTTCAGACCAATCAACTTGTCAGGGTGACCATCAGGGGTGAGGTCAACAGCTTCCCTGAGTGTCAAAATGGCATCCTTGAGGTCCTTCAGCTCCCCGAGGTGGTCAAAACGGGTGATGAAGGAAAGTCCGAGGTTGTTGAGACCAATCGACTTGTCAGGGTGACCATCAGGGGTGAGGTCAATGGCTTCCCTGTGTGTCAAAATGGCGTCCTCGAGATCGCTCAGCTTCCCAAGGCTCTCGAAATGAGCTCTGAAGGAGAGACCAAGGTTGTTTAGACCACTTGGCTTGTCAGGGTGACCATCAGGGGTGAGAACAACAGCATTCTTCAACATCGAAACACTTGAATACCTACCTTGTCATTAACTTGTTTTCGACTGTGTAGGGAAACGAGTCGTGCACCCGTAATGACTATTTCTTCATCTTCGCCCATATGCATGACCGAGCTAGATGAAGATGACAACGACTCCTGTGCTTGGTCCCCTGGTGCATGGTTTCCCTCCTCTTGCTGCTGTGAACTCGGAAAGGAAGGGTCATCCTGTGGCTTGTGTTCGGACGTTTCCTCTTTCCCCTGTTCCTGTGCAGAACCCAACGACAAAGGTCCATATTGTGGCTGGTCCTCGGATCCGAATTCCTCCTTCTTCCCTTGCTCCTGCCCTGCATGTTGGGGAGAAGGCGAAGAAGGGTTGGACGTCTGTATGTTACCCTGCAAGATGGATCAGTTGGCGAACCAGGACAGAACCCTCGAGACCCACAGTCCGCATGCTTGGCTCAGGTAGTGGTCGTTCTCTTCCGGTGCTCAACCTGCTGGTCTTTGCTGCTTATACTACAAAAATATGCAATGAGGACATACCTGGAGCACATTAAAGTCTGTATTCGCTTCCACAATAAACCGAACCTTGTCCAGGTTGACGTGTCTGATTCATGTTGTGGTTGTTCTTCCGAGTCTCCAGTGCCTGATCTACCCACTACTCAGAACAGGTAGTAGCTGTTAAAGCATACAACGAGAGACATATGTGGAGCGCCATGAAGGCCATACTCGCTTCCATAGTAGCCCAAACTTGGTCCACATTGACATCATGGATTCGTATCATGGTTGTTCTTGTTCAGTGCTCAGTGTACGATTCATTTTGAGCAGGATGGTTGGGTGGTTGTTAAGTATGACAATGGAGGTGTCGAACATTTATAAGCACATGCTTGATATTAGCCTGTGGTGTGCAGCACCGGCATTAGGGCTAGCTAAAGGCTGTGGGTCGTGAGGAGCCTCAGCGCCTTCATACTGAATTGACTCAGCAAGACTCATCGCCTTGATTGTGTTGCACTGTAGGCTAGCTTTGTAAGCCTTGCTCAACGGTGCAAGCACGACAACGTCCACTTGGGAACGTCTCACTGCCGTCAATGACGACTCGGACACAGCACCCACATTACGCCTTCTGTGCGTGTCCTACATGCCACTGACACGTTCTATATCAGTAGGCAAATTATATATTCATGCCACAGCCTCGGGTTGACTTGCTATGACATTGCCAGAGTCACACCTGCCAGGCACAAGCTCGCAGATGCACCCGCCCAACCTCATGGTGGTACTGCTGTTTCCCTCTCTCCTGGCTCTGGGTTCGTCCCCATTCATTTTGGAGGTCAGTCCTATTTTCTTCCTGCCTTTGACCATGCTCATGCGACAGTGCCGCAGGTTTCGTGGGCTTCCAACTTCCCTCTCCCACTCAACATCTACATGCCCAGCACTGACACCTGGTCGGCTACCCCACACCCAATCCCAAATACGGCCGGATCCCGGGAGCCTGCTCACTACACTGTCTTGACAAGTACTGTCGCGAACCACGAGTGTACCCCCATCACGCTCCTGTATCACGGTGAGAGGGATGCCTTGTCGGTCGGATATGCAAGTGTGGGTGTCTTTTGGGACGATGCATGGCTACTACTCATCACGCCGACATCCACGTTGACCCCTAGCTTGTAATGGAAAAAGCTGCGCACCAATCGCTAAAATGAATATGCAACGCATTTCGTGCACTAGGCACCACGTTTCCCGAACCTCATGACTGGGATCCTCTGTGCGTTGTACGTCCATGAGTCTATTCTCGTCCAATGAACAGAGTGGTCAAGTATGGGTCAGAGATGTCGCGCTGAGATCAGACACATGATACAAGTACAAGGAAAACATGGACAGCGTATGTATAATGTATGCATCATATGTGTCTTTGATATGCAAATCACTCCTCCATAACTTGCAAACAACATCCCTGCTGCAATATGGATCGCCTCATCAGTGAGGTCCCCGTCACCTGTAGATGTCTGACAGGCTGACAGAAAGGCTAGCCTAGCGCGAGAATGTGACAGCCTGATGAGATCAGATATCTTCAAGCAGCGTTTATCAGCAACTCTTGGTCAGATTTGGGGCACCTTGGATTCTGTGGCATGCGAAATGGACCCAGTCCGCATCCTTCATCAGGTGATGTGTTCCAATTCAGGAATTACACCTGGAAGGTAGTTTTGGCCGTCAGAGGGTAGCTGACCGATGAGGAGTGGGCAGAGATCGTTGCTGTGTGCTACGCAGCAATTGGATTGCACAAGAATGCTGAAAGTAGGGCCATATGACGAGACAACAAAGTCGGATACCAGGCATCGAGTGCTCGACGTTATAAAAACCAGCGGCATGGATAGGAAGAAATATGAAGGGGCCAGTTGGACACCAATGAACGGATATTGAATACAAGTGACATGACAACACGTACTGAGAAAGCCAATGCATCCACGACCAGGTTCACAACCCATTTTCACAAAGGGGATAAAAAGGATTGTCTTCTTGCAATATGTGGGTGATGAAGACCTTTCAAGATGCCCCGGAGATTGATGAATCGCTGGAAAGAGACAGTAGGGAGTGGGACATGAATTACATGGTTCACGTTGGCAAGAACGATCAATGCATCACATCTGCGTTTTGCAGCATGGAGGATAACGACCAGTCCAGAGTGTGCTGACGCACGGAGTTAAGAGAATCCTTCGATAGCAAGAATCGCTCAAAACCAGGAAGACATTGAATCTCCTGAATCAGTTTATCGCTTTCGATCGCGAATGTATGGTGTCAATTGGCTTCTTGCTTCAATGTCTGTGTGATTGCACGTTGGATTGGACCATGGTTTTTTGCGAGTGGCACCGGCATCATCTAATGCGGCGGACAGATCCAGAAGTCTGTGGGCATGATCTGGATGAGCCATTGATAACTGCTCATAAGAGCCGCGAAGGTGAAGGAGCTCCCCCCAAATGATGGAATGTCCCTGCTCGAGCCAATCCACAGCAAGTTCTGGGAATCCAGAGTCCAAAGCTGCAGCTGCAGCGCCACGCACAAGATCGGCACCTCGCTTGAGTTCGGTGTAATGGTGGGTAAGAGAAAGGTGAATCCATGGGGAAGAGGTTAATGGCAATAGAGTATGCATGGAGGAGAGAGATATGGCGCATACATCATGCACATGATATCCAATTCTGTGGTGCATGAAATCGATTGCTAATAGGGCTTATAGGAACAAAAGTAGAACTTAAATGTTGTTCAGCACGCCGTGCTTGTGAGAATGAGGGTGGATAGCAGTTCGATAGAATTCGGCTTCTTCCGATGCAGTACCCGCATCGAGGGACTACCACCTCCGCACTGGTTGGGGTGCGTAGTAACTGACACCGTGCGACGGTAGGGCAAAGTATATGTTCACATAGTATCCCCGCGACTCATTGCATGCCTACGACCTCGCTATCCACACTTGGCACAAACTTGTAGTAGGTGCATCCACCCAATCTTGCTGTGGTACTACTATCGCTGCCGTTTTCCTTTCCCCTGGCTCTCGGCTCGTCCTCATCCGATTTGATAGTCACAAACTAGGCTCATACCACCACGCCGCAGGTTCCGCAGCCTTTCAATGGGGACTTCTCCGCTCGACATCTACACCTCAAGCACAGACACCTGGTCAACTCCCGCCCCCGATCCAGATCACGGCTTCCCAGGAGCCCACTCAGTACACTTTGTCGCATGTACAGACGCACCTCTGGGGCGCATCTCTGTCGGACTGCTCCATCACAGAGAGAGGGACGCCTCGTCGGTTGGACATGCTGGGGCTGGGACAACGCATGGCTCCTTGTCACACCCACGTCCACATTGACCCCAAATTTAGAGTGGAAAATGCTTTGCATCGAGGGTATGTAGCACATCTCATCGTCAAACTGAATATGCCAACACGTTCTGTACAGTAGGTACTGCCTTGCCTGAGTCTCGTGGCTGGTTCCCCCCCCATGCCATACATCTGTGATGGATAAACAAGAGAAGTCGAGCTCTGAGATCAAGTATGTGGTATGAGGAGAAGAATGAAACGTGCACAGTGCATGGACAACCCATGGTGGTATGCATGCTCTTATCTATTTACTTTTTCGAGAACCTTGATGAAATAGAATCCGGCATTGGCCACCAAGTGCCGCACCAATCAAAATGTCGACCAGCCCAAGCAGCCTTAACCCTCCTCATGCACATGACCCGGCGAAGAGTTGAGAAGAAAGCGTAGGCCGACACGACACCCAAGTATGTATATACTCCCCTTGTTGTGTGTGCACTGGTTCCAATTCTTGTCTCACCTTGCACAACCAGGCAGATCAAATGGCATATACCGTATGTGTTGACAGAATGGGCGCTGCGTTGCACTGCACATAGCATGTCAAGGCAAGTGCCTGTGGAATTTGACAAGGCACGTCCTTCGTCATGTTTGCCCCCCCGAAAATGCATGTCAACAGACATCAAGTCGCGCCGTCGTATCAACTCCGAATCATCGATTACGGGGGCATGGGTGAGACATGATCCATGCTTGAGAGAGACCTTGATCAGAAGCAGCTAAACTGATACTAACACTATCATCGAGACCATGGTGACACACTTCAACATGCGCCACCCAACACTGACACTTGGGTGGTGGTTCTACCCTCCCTGATGCTGAACAGGGGTTCCCAGGAGCCCCAGTACACGATCTTGTCCTGTTTGTCACATGTATAGACACAACTCCAGAGCGCATCCCTGTCGCGCTGTTGCATCACGGGCGAGAGGGACACCTCATCGAACATACCGGGGTGGTGTTTTTTAGGGATGATGCGTGGCTGCTCATCGTCACGCCCACGCCCACGCCCACATCAACCCCATGTCTGGAATGAAAACAACTGCAGGTATATACGTAGCGCATCCGATCGTCCAATCGAGTACACCAGTTGTCGTACATCTGTGATGGAAAACCAAGGGTTGTGTTCACTGGGGGAGTACCCTTGTCCAACGAACGGAGCGGTCAAGCTTTTAGCCAGCAAGTAGTGACACTATCCCCAAGAATACTGTACAAGTACGTTTTTAAGATAGTATGATGATACGATGACACTGTGAAAGCATAAAAACGAAATAGTCACCCGAACAATCAGAGACCTACATGGATGAATGGAAGCCACGTAGTAAATGACACTTCCCCACTCTCTCGAAGTCACCCAACAGCGTCGTGCAGTGCTTGTGCAGCATCCCGATAATCTGGCCTCGTGCCGTTCCAAAACAAGTACTGGTATACCTCCCTCGCCACGACTGGCACAAGTCTGTCACTGATCGACCACATCATACCAATCACACCACCATATCCCGCAAACAACATCCCTGCTGCGATATGGATCGCCTCATCAGTGAGACCCTCGTCACCCATCGCCATCTGACAGGCCGACAAAAAGGCAAGCCCACCACGAGAACGCAACAGCCTGATCATGTCTGATATCTTCAAACACCGTCCGTCAGCTAGACAGAGACCGCTATCAGTCGGCTTTGTGGCATCTTGGACTCCATGGCATGCGAAATGAACCTAGTCCGCATCCTTCATCAGGCCAAGTGCTTCCTCGACCATGCCAACAGAAGATTTGGGGAGGGTGGTACGCGCTGATGGTGAATTTTCAATTATTGTGCTGATGTGTTCCAATTCCCGTGCTACGCCTTGAAGGTGGGTTTGGCTGTCAGAGGGCGGCTGAGGGACAACAAGGAGGTGCAAATCGTCGTTCGATGGCACACTGGGATTGTGTGATCGTGCAAGGATGGTGAGAGTGGGGACGTATGACGACACCACAAAATTGAATACTTTGTGGCTGGGCGAGGAATGCTGAGTGCCATATAAACCAGCTGCATGGATAGGAAGGAACACGAAAGGGCTAGTCGGACACCAGAAAATGTGTGATAACTCCCCAACAGTCTAATCAGATGGATCAGCTATGAATTGAAGTTAAATGACAGCACATACGGAGAACGCTAAGCTATCCAGGACTGGTTTAATGACGCCATTCCACAGAGTGGATAAGAGCGACTCCCAGTGAACATGGCCCCATGTTATAGGGTTTCCTTCCCTGTCCTCAAGGGGGATCGCACAAGCATGGCCAAGTAATGTTCCTAGTGAGTTCTGAATATGTGTGGTCCACTGAAGATCGAAACTGGGAAGCGGGACATGTATTACATGATCGACACCAGAAAGAAGGATCAATGGATCACATCGTGTTTCTGCAGCATTGAGCATAACAACCGGTCTGGAGTGTGCTGACGCACGGAGCTGAGAGAAATCTTTCGGGAGGAGGAACCGGTTAAATCCAGGAAGCTGTCGAATCTCCTGAAGTAGTTTATCTCGTTCGATTGCAAGTGTGCAGTGTGTATCAGCGACTTCCTACAACATTTGTGTCCCACAATGCATTGCATCATCAGTCGATTCCGAGAAAATGGATGATGATTTTTCACAACTGGCACTGGCATCATCTAATGCAGCAGACAGTTCCCAAAGTCTACGGGCATGATCTGAATGAGTAGACAACAACTGCTCATAGGAGCCGCGAAGCTGAAGGAGCTCCCCCCCAAACGATGGAACGTCCTTGCTCAAGCCACTCCACTGCAAGTTCTGGGAATCCCGAGTCCAAAGCTACGGCTGCAGCCTCGTGCACGATGTCGGCACCCCGCTTGAGTTCTGCGTAACGGTGGGTAAGAGAAAGGCCAATCCATGCAAGTTGGGGAAAGAGGTTAATGGCGATAGAGTATGCATGGAGGAGAGAGGGATGGTGGGTACGTCGAGCACATAATATCCAATTCTGTGATGCACGAAATCGATCATTGATGGGGCCTATGGGAACAGAAGCAGAGTGCGAATACAGGGAAATTGTGTTCTCGAGATCACTTGGCTCCCCAATGTGCTCGAAACGAATTACAAATGAGTTCCCAAGGTGGTTCAGCATGCCGGACCTGTCAGGGTGACCATGAGGGGTGAAGTCGACGGCTTCCTTGTATGTCGAAATGGCATACTGGAGATTGCTCAGCTCTTTGAGGCGCTTGAAACGAGCAATGAAGGAGTTCCCGAGGTTGTTAAGACAAATCGGCTTGTCAGGGTGACCATTAGGGGTGAGGTCAACGGCATCTTTGTGAGTCGAAACGGCATCCTCGAGATCCTTCAGTTCACTGAGGTGCTCAAAACAAGTGATGAAGGAGAGACCAAGGTTGTTCAATATGGTGGGTTTGTGAGGGTGACCATCAGGGATCAGGTCAACGGCATCCCTGTGTGTCGAAATGGCATCCTCGAGATCCCTCAGCTCCCCGAGGCACTTGAAATGAGTAACGAAGGAGAGACCGAGGTTGTTCAGCACGCGAGGCTTGTTAGGGTGACCATCAGGGGTCAGGTCAACGGCTTCCCTGTGTGTTGAAATGCCATGCTCGAGATCGCTCACCTCCCCGAGGCACTTGAAACTGTTATGGTCTACGAAGGGGGTAGTCAGTTTTCACTTATTTTTCGTTGACTCTTTCGCTTGCCTTTCCTAGTCTTGCTCTATCGTCACCATACGTGATTGTATTCATAGTGGAGTTGTCCTCCACATTACCAGATACGTTCTCTTGATCCGTTTCTCCTTACGTCTCACACAGCGCCCCGCCAATCCTTATTTAGTCTTTCATTCTGTTTCCGTCTGCAGTTGTTTCTTCAGACTTCTCACTGTGGGCTGCACTTTACTGCGCACTATTTCTTCTGACTCGGTGTCCACAGTCTTTGTTCAGATTTCATACTGCGGACTACGCTTTACTGCGCTTGCTGCGCATCGCAGTACTCTGACTCAATATGCTGTGCATATATACCTCGCACAGACCAGGGGCCTACCATATATATAGTCTCGTACATCTCGACTTGTATTTCTCTCTAAGCTAGTTCTACGCAATATAGTGTTATTCTAGTGACCTTCGAGTCTAGTGAGCCTCTTCAGGTACCTAGATAGAAGAGACCCGTCGAGTCTTCACATCGTCTCGAAGATAGACCTCCGTCCTCAGAGACCCTCGTCCCTCATCTCTCTTTTGTCCTACATTCTTCGACCTGTATCACAGCATGCTCCATCACCTCTACGCTGTGCGTTACAAAAGAACTAGCTTTTCCCCTTGTCCCTACTTTCACATAGAGGACACATCCCCCATCCACGATATCTCGACCCGGCAGATTCAGAGCACCCTCCGACTTCCCACCTTCCACCATGTCTACTCCGTGTTCCTCCCCACTTCCTAGACTTCACCATCTCCCTGACGACCACCCCTTCTACCTTACCCTCCTGGATCGATTCTCTTCCTCTGAGAGACTCTCCAAGTACCAGGAACGTCAATGGGTTCTTGCTGAGATCAACCGAAGCCAAGGTTGGAACACCAACGCCCTTCCCTCTGTCTCTGAATTAGCTGCCATCCCCCCTATCCCTCTTCTTACCGCACCCGACTCTCCAATCATTCCTGATGAGGAACCCTCTGTTGTATACCACGACCCTGACCCGGAACCGACTGGCCCACAGGACATTGACATTGACCTGGTTCCAGAAGACAATATGGTATCAGAAATAAAGGCCGGCCTTCCTGAGGACTTTTCCAGGGAGGCAGAGGATGCCAACAGATGGCTCCTATCGATGAACACCTACTTCTTAATCAATGACAAGCTTTTCTCTGAGACCACTAAGTCCCTTACTTTTCTTAACAAGATTAGCAAGGGCCAGGGAAAGACATTTGCAGAAGGATGGCTGATGAAACTGGCAAACCATCACCTGCCAGACGAATTAAAGACCTTCAAAACTATTACAGACGCATTCGAGACTGCCTTCTCCCCCTATGACGTAGCCACTAAGGCAAGGATCGACCTCTCAAAGCTGAAGCAGACTTCCAGTAGAGACACCGAGGGATCGTGGAGCGACAGGTTCACAATGTACACTTCGCAATTCCAATTACTCGCTGAGAAGTCCAGCATCACCGACCCCAACACGCTCGTTGAGTGGTTCATCCATGGACTTAGCCCCCGCCTCACCACAATGATCCTGTTGTGCAAGAAGACTCCAGGAACCTACCAGGAGTGGATAAAGAAGGCAGGACAGTTCTCCCAACAGCTGCGGCGAATCGGAGATCTTAGGAAAGGAGTCACTCATATCCCAGCTCCTCATTCCCGAACTAGTCACAAGGACCCGTACGCGATGGACATAGATGTTGTGCGTCTATCGCCGACTCAGCACGCTGAGTACATGTGGAACAACAAATGTTTTACTTGCCATAAGGTTGGCTGTAGGTCGTCCAACCACGGATCCGGAACCGACCGGACATCACATCCCTGCCAGAATCCATCTTCCAGATGCTCCGCACGTCCAACATACAAGATCCCACAACAGAGGGCACGAACCACCACCACCACAGAGAAAGATGAAGAAATTTCCACCTACCTAGAAAGTATGGGTAGAACCGAGAAAGGCACCGCGATTAAGATCCTCAAGACTGCTTTTGGGGAGGGCAGTACCTCTGTGGAGGAAGAGGAAGGCTACCAGGCCATGGCTGAGGTAAGAACGGCCACTTACCAAGAGTGCCAAAGGGAAGCGATCAGGGCAGCACCACGAGCCAGGGCTGTACAATCTGGACCATGGAACAATAGATTTTCCACCCTAGCGCCAGCGGACCTCTGGAGGGCCACCTCACATCAGCAAACCTACATTTTTTCTGGGTCATTTAAATCAATGACAAGACTGACAGGCCTGAATGGCCTAATCAATGATAGATTGACCTGACTGACTGAACTGATTTACTGACAAGCTGATAAGCTAATTTATTGAATGGACTGGTTGACTAACTATCTATCTAGCTGACAAATTGACAAACCTGACACACCTGACTGACTGACCAACTGACCAACTGATGTGACTG
>JBBPJP010000710.1:0-16193 GCA_038088775.1 Boletus barrowsii | reverse complement strand
TGCGCCGTCAATGGGGTGGTGGTATCCGTGGCTACAAATCTACTCAAATGTTCCGCAAACGCGCCAAGGCTGCCGGTCAGAACCCCAATGCACCCGCTCTTGGCAAGCTCTGAGGTGGTCCAGGCGCTCTATATTGTCGTCGGTCGTCGTATGTCACAGGACTCATGTGTTGGGAAATATACGTCGTGCTACTTATTTCCTGGTTGCTCCACGGCGAGCGTGGGTGATACTATAGGATGGACACGCGTATCATGAATGGACGTCATGTTGCAACTTAGGTTTCGTGTTAGCTGAACAACGCCTGGAAATCTACGTGTTATCCAGGCCGCCAGTACGTCTCACGTGTCGTCGTGGATTGACCACTCCTATCGACATGCATACGAGTGGCGTTCGGATGCGGTACACTCGAGCACGTCCCACATGATTTGAATATTTTGACTGACGACGCTACTGCGCTGAGAACGTTCAATAACGTTACGGATGAAATATGCCACACGATCGTTGTTGCGTGACTGCGATGACTATCAAGGAGTCGTGCAGAGGGCTAGGATGCAACTGTCGCCTCACGCAGCAGAGAGGTCCATGCTTTCCCCACGGCGCAGGAACGGTATGAGCAGTCCGAGGTAAAACTGGGCGAGACGATCGCATCGAGCACGTCGAAACCACAACTTGGGGCCCTGGCCACAGGTTCACAGCCTAGCGTACGAGGCCATGGGGTTCTTTACGGCGGTCGTTCATTGACAGGAGTTCTTGATGCACCTGTGTTCCAGATGGGCGACCGTTCGCGAGACCAGGACCAAGTTGGATTAAGACAAAGGCTCGACAGTGGACCATTGGCTGGTTACACATGGTCACGGCATTAATGCCAACGGTTTAAACTCCGCTCGGATCCTGCCGAGGATTCCGCTGCCCTCCGAGGACACGTCCTCCGTCATCACCGCCGCCACGGCACATAAGTTGCAAATGTTACAAACGGTGCATGACCGCAACAACCTGAAGCGACTCCAAGATTTGAAGCTTGAGTGCCTGGACTCAATGGTACCAACTTGTGTTATCCCGCAGCCTGCAGCTGCGTCCAGTGTTCACCACCCCATATCCAGTGTGACCAGTGTCATGTTTCTCGACAAGTACAATCTACAATCAGCCACCGATGAACAGAAATATGTAATTATGGATGCCATCAAAACATATTTCTAGGCTATGACAAAAAAAACTACAAGAATCCAGATACCTTCGTCATCACAAGAAAACGCCCTATCGAGGTACATGAAGGGTAAGTATACAACTTAGTCGCTTGTCACGACGACATTCAGGATTTGAACGGGAAAAACGTGGTTGAGGATCGAGGCCCGGTCCACTATGCACTTCTCGCACATTATGGTAGGTATCGGAATCCAGGCGCCTGAACACAGAAGCGGACGTTGAGAGAAAGGGAGAAAAGTAATGGCACCACCTGCACTGTGAACGTAAGAACGTACCTTGTCAGCCAGCTCGGACGTGTCCACAGGTGCATCGCGATCGGGTTCACCATACGCGGCGTTGCGACGGGCGTTTTCCCATCGGTACGACATCTAATTAATGAAGTGGGGGGTCATGACATCATGAGAGCATTGAATGATGATGGGAGGACAACGTACGGTGAGCATCATAGCCGAGAACGCGGCCAGGAACATGAAGGCACCGGACACTAGTAGTGGAGAAGAAAACGCGTCACGCGTCGTTCGAAAGTGTGCTTACCTCCGAACCCGCGTCTGCGGCAGCGGATCGGTCGATTAGTATGGATGGAGGAGCAGGGGCTTGACGCACGAATAAGCCGGGCCCTCAGTCAGGGGGTACAAGTGTGACCCGAGAATACTTCCCACTTGCCCAATAGCACCAAAGAGGGGCATACCGGCTGCACGTTTCGTTTCCGATCCCAGGTTATGCGTGACTAGAAGAGGAGGGAGCCATTGGTCAACAATCGACCCCCACACATGACACATAAAGGATGGGAGCATCGGAATATGACGTATGATAACGTGTGAGTACTTACACCACGCGAGAATGAGACCAAGGCTGGAATACGTGCCTGCGGCGATACAAAACGTGGCGAGATACCGGATATGAATGTGTATCTGAGCAATACCAAGAAGAATCCTAGTTGTATAGGGGTTAGAGGCAGACTGGAGCGGTTGAGGTCGACACTAACATGTAACCAATTCCTCCCAACGTGCATCCAAAGACGACCATGAGTCCGCGGCTCTGTATTCTGTCGGAAGTATACGATGCAACCAACAGGATTAGAGCAGCGACCGCATAAGGAGGGACAGTCATAAGTTGTGATATTGCCGGTGCTGGAAAAACGTTGAAATTGGTCAGTCTTTCCCCAATGTATGTCCGAAGGGACGTACAATGCCCCATCGTCTCGATGATCGTGGGCAAAAAAGCCGACAACGACCCGAGCGCGCAGTTTAACCCAAAGTATATGACGCCAGCGACGTATATCTAAACTCGGGATCAGCGATTGCACTTGGTGATCGTCTGAGAAAAGCTTGCCCTCCAGTCCAGAAAGGCAGCGATAACGTGTTCTACAATCCAGATTAGTCGATCGAAGGCACCTAAGAAAAGGTCCAGAAGTGTACTTTTGTTCACAACTGCTCCCGTGTCGCCACTCGTGCCTCTATTCATACGTCCCGTAGCCAGTTTGCGCTCGGCATTCGTCAAGAAGTTAGTCGACTCTGGTCGTCCCGGGAGAATAAACAAGCATAGCATGCCGAGAAGTACTGTCGGAACGCCCTGTTGTACGTTCGTAAGGGAATCGGATGAGGATAGAAAACAGACTTGCTTCAATAATGAACAACAACCTCCAGTTCGCAATGGATATCCTAACATGCTGAATCCCATAAGCAAGCAGACCGCCGAATGCACCAGCAACAGCAGCAAAGCCAAACCAAGAAGCGATTCGGGTGCCGTATTCGGCTTTGGTATAATAGAATGCTTGGTGCAAGTCACGTTAGCGCGAAATCCTGAGTGCATGATAGGAAGACATACAATAATATAATACAACTGAAGGTCCGAACGCTGCCTCAAAGATGCCGAGACACAGTCGCGCGATGAGAAGACTTTCAAAATCGGTCGCAGCCGACTATACGTGCACCATAGTTGTAAGTTGAGTCAGCAAGGCTCCAGATAACTACTCACCATTGATGTGGAGCACAAACCCCACAGAATAGCAGAACAGCCAATCCAAACTCGAGGGTTGTAATACTTGGAGAGTACAGTACACGGTACCTGGCACAGGATCTGACCACAATGTCAGCGCACGACTACTAACGCCTGCTTGGCTGGTACTGACATAGGGTATAAAAAAGATGGCAACAAGCCAGTCAAAGAGCACACCAGTAGGGTCACCCCCGAGTACGTCTTCAGGCAATCCTTGAAGGCGTGCATTTCCCAAGTTGGATCGATCCAGGTCTCAGGGCGTGATCGTCAGATGGGATGTGATCCAGTCGAGACCGGGTCAAGAAGACTCACAAGCAAACAGGTATAGAAGACAAGTAATGGGTAAAATCCTTCCATCTAGCTTGCGTAGGAGTCTCTTTTCAGCAGTACACGGATCTATAGGAATCAAAGGGTCGTCTTCATGGCTCTCGTGATAGTTGGAAGCTTCTTCTGAAGGTGAGAGGATACCAGGGTCGGCGCGTTTCATTTCTCGAGGGTAGCCTGCAAGTGCACTTGAGTGGTGCACAGCAGGAGCGGGATGAAACTAAGCAAGTGTGCGGGCGCGCACCAGAACCCAAGGGAGCCGAAAAGACACCGGTGCTATTCGCTTAGACCCAGCCTAATCGGCTGACGACCATATCTATCCGGCGTAATTAGCAAATTACCTCAAAGTTGATTCGTTGGGCATCGAGTCGGACTGATTCAAGCTTGACAAGACTGAGTTTGTAAGGACCGGTGCAAGTGCCAGTGGGCTAGGAACATCTCAATTCCGACCCACCCTTAATTAGAGTGCAAGTCCTGCTATTAATACTACATCAATGCATCAACATCAACCATCGGACCGATCCTGGGGACTGTGAGAGGCCTGCATCCATGCTCGCTGGATTCGCCTTCGTCCGATCATGCTGCTCAGAGTCTGTCATTTGTTGCTGCCATACGGTTTGGCAGATAGCAATGTCTCCAAAACAGTGTACGACTCCTGAAGCACCCTTCCCAATTCGCGAAGGGTTGAAGGCAGTTGGAGGTCGGACCTTTTTGTTGAGGCCCGTCGGTACCTATTTGTCATTAGAAAAGGACCACGATGTCATACTACCGTCGTGGCGCACGCTGGCCACTGACATGGTTTCATCAATCTGATCAGCGAGATCAAGTTTTCCATGGCGTGCGACCTCGAGTACTTTTTTTAATCACCTCGCCGCTTAGTCGCTAATTTCTTCCCAATGGCAGAGCGTTCCTTCAACTTCAATTGCCCAAAGTGCCAGTGGAGCTGAGTGGAGTCATTGCCAAGCGCACTCGAGTCATGATACGTTGTTGCCGCGGGGAAACTTTGTACTCCATCAGTCGAACCGAGACCATTTGGACAACCGTTTCCCCGTATTCCTCCCATGTACGTCTGCGTGTGGGAAAAGGGAACAAGGCAACCAGGTATGAAAGAATATGAACGGGGTTCATGGACGGGTTGACCCCCTTTGATTCCCAACGATGTCGACGTCGTCCCCATGGGCAGGTGCGTGTGCGCTCGCGCTTGTTGGAATATTGGCGCTCGTTTTCGTCCGACGGTACCTCGAGACAAGAGATTCAGAAGCACCGTTGGCGTGCCCGCTTCCTCCTGGGCCACCGGGCCTCCCTTTGGTTGGTAACGTGGTCGGCATCAACACAGAGGCGCCGTGGTTGACATACACCGAGTGGGCAAAGACGTACGGTACGAAAGATTTATATTTGACTCGGTCTTTTGACGTCACCACCGAATTGAGACCGTCCCATCATAACAGGCGATCTGGTACACACCCAACTCTTGGGAAAACACATCGTCATCATTAGTTCCGAAAAGGTTGCCAAGGACCTTCTAGAACGTCGCTCTAGAAACTACTCTGATAGACCGCTCCTCGTCACGAACGAACTGTGAGTGGGTTTAATCTCGAGGCCCGTGTTTCCGTGCGTTGCAATCGCTGACTGGTTCCGGAGATTTGGGATGGACTTCAACTCGGTGCTGTTACCTTATGGTGACCGGTGGCGACTTCACAGGCGCTTCTTCCATCAGGCCTTCCGAGCAGACTCTGTCGCGAGGTTTGCACCGCTACAACGACACAAGTCGTTTCAATTGTTGCGTCGTTTGTTGGAAGAACCAAACGAGTTCCCAGAACACATCTTCGAGTGCGTCAGCGAGCACGGCTATCGAACGCAATGACAACGTCATATCTGACAGATACACAGCATCGATCGTCATGAACGCGGTTTACGAGTATGATCCCGTTTCTCGCAAAGATCCGATGGTGAATATTGTCGAGAAAGTGATCAACGTGATACTGGATGCCTTACGGCCTGAAGTGTCTATCGTCATCGGCGCCTTTCCTGGACGTAAGTGTGTCATACATTCGCTGTATCATGCAGACATGTTTGTTATCAGTACTCTCGCTTCCATCGTGGCTACCTGGGATGTCGTTCAAAAGGACGGCCGCTTCATCTAGGGTATGGACCAGGGACTGTGTAGAGACGCCTTTCAACTATTCGTTGCAAAAGATGGTATGGTTCAATAGTAAGCTGCCTGAGTGCTAGCTCACCGTTGTAGTAGAAGTCTGCAAATGTCGGTCCAAGCATGATATACGATGCCCTTCGGAAAGCAGAGGAACAAGGTATCCCTGCAGACTCGGTGTGGATGCGATGTCTCAAAGAGGCCGCCGCGACGGCGTTCATGGGTGATTGTCGCATTCTAGTCCTTCTTTTGCGGGCATCTCATGGCATCTCTCAGCCGCATCAGAAACGGTGTGTTGCTAGCACGAGATCCAATGACGTGCACCATTGATGATGGACTCCAAAGTCGAACTCAGTTATTATGACCTTTGTCCTCATGATGGTCCTGTTTCCGGACGCACAGAAGAAGGCGCAGGCACAGATCGACGAGGTCATTGGCAAGGGGAGGTTACCTCGTCTTCAGGACCGATCGTCGCTGCCTTATATCGACGCCATCCTCCGTGAAACACTGCGATACAGACCCGTCGTGCCTCTTTGTGAGTAAATGTTTGCCGTAGGCGTCATCATCTAGGGTGTTGAGTTCCTTTGGACAAGCTATTCCGCACGTTGCGGTGGAGGCAGATGTCTATGGCGGGTATTACATACCAAAGGGTGCGTCTGACGTCGTTCCATACCCGGGTGCCCGAGAGCTAATGGGAATCAGGAACCCTCGTCATCTCGAACCTCTGGTTGGCAGGCTCTTTCCCCGTTCATCCGTTCACCTGCACTGACTCACATTTCCCAATCAGGTGCATGGCACACAATGAATCCAAATACCCCCGCCCATACGAATTTCATCCCGAACGTTTCCTCAATGACGATGGCACGCTCAAGCCCGACGACACGCAACACATTGCGTTTGGATTTGGCCGGCGTATGTGCGTTGGGCGGCATTTTGCGGACACGTCCGTGTGGCACGCGATCGCGACCGTTTTGGCGGTGTTTACGCTGTCGAAGCCGAGAGATGCGCGGGGACGCGAGGTGCCGGTGGCGCCCAAGTTCACGAGCGGGCTTGCGGTGTGAGTATTTTATTTCCTTTGCTGGCGAGAGAAGCGGGACTGACCGGATGATGTGCATTGTAGACGCCCACTTCCGTTTCCATGCTGTGTGGAGCCGAGAATGGAAGGGATGGATGCGGGGGCGCTGGAACAGTTGATTGCGGCGAGTGTGGTGTAAGAAGTGAGCTCGACTTCAAGTTCTAAACGACAAGGCAACGTTTTCGGGCTACCACAGCGACATCGAGGGATACCAAGAGGAACGGATAGATGTACAAGAGAGGATGGCCGGATTATTCTAGGTCTCACTTTTTATGGAGAGATCGTCCCGTGTGCTGTGCTAGAAGACGTTGCAGGTCCACGGTGACAGACAAGAATATCTCCGGATCTCAGGCTCTTCGAGGGTCTCTAGCCGGATCCCCCGAATTCAATCTTGCAACGGATTCCCGGCATGATATTCCAAATTCACGCAAATACAACATTCGTGTGGACGCATCCCCGTTGCTTTGCGCCAACGAGAACTGGTCGGTTGTGTTTCATGGATTCGCTGGATTCAGATGCACCCGATGTGACACGTGACCAGAGTGAAAACCATGACCTGATTTTCTATATTATTACGGCCCTTATAAAAAAAGTGGGTCGACAAGTTTTCGCCTAACCATCTTCTTTCCTTCCTCTCTGTCTACTCGTAAGCTCTTTCGCTGTTGACTTTTGCAATGACTTGACTGACATGCAATGACCCAGCCCATGTCGGCTAGCCAGCATTCTGACGGACGTGTCGGAAACCGTATCGGTGGGTACACCAAGTTTTGGGAAGCGGACCCCAAGCAGGAGAGCGAGACCAACAACGAAAACCGTCTCGGCAGTTACACCGACGTTGTCAACGGTTCGTGCCTTTCCTTTCACGTGTCCCCCGTCTTACACCTGCTCTGTTAGGCTACTACGACGGTGCAACCCAGGTGTACGAGTACGCTTGGGGGTCGTCCTTTCACTTTTCCCGTTTCTACAAGGGAGAAGGGTTCTACCAGTCGCTCGCCCGTCATGAGCACTATCTCGCCGCACAGATGCAGTTGCGACCTGGCATGCGGGTGCTCGACGTCGGGTGTGGTGTCGGCGGCCCTGCACGCGAGATCGCGACCTTTGCGGACGTGAACATTGTTGGCGTCAACAACAATGAGTTCCAGGTTCAGCGGGCGAGACGGTATACGAAGCGTGCCGGTCTTGAGAAGCAGGTCACGTTTGTCAAGGGCGACTTTATGAATTTGGCGGAGCAATTTGGGGAGAATTCGTTTGATGCTGGTGTGTATTTTTTGGGTATTGTTGGGAGGGTCGCTGAGGTGGCCGTTCAGTATATGCCATCGAGGCGACGTGCCATGCACCTTCGTGGGAGGGCATTTATGGTGAGATCAAAAAGGTCCTCAAGCCCGGAGGTGTCGTAAGTGTGTTGGAATTCTATTCCCGGACATGTGCTCAACGTACGACCTAGTTTGGTGTCTACGAGTGGTGTATGACCGACGCTTGGGATCCATCGATCCCGTCGCACAAGGAGCTCGCGCACTTCTTGGAGATTGGCAATGGCATTCCCGAGATGCGTCTGCTAAGAGATGCGCGCAAGGCATTCGTCAATGTTGGGTTCAAGATTGAACACGAGGAGGATCTTGCTGAGCGATCAGACGAGGTTCCATGGTACTACCCACTCGAGGGTGACTTCCGCAAGGCCCAGACGCCGTGGGATCTTGTGATGGTGTGGCGTACGAGTTGGAGTGGGAGAATGGTGACGCACACGGGCTTGCGTTTGCTGGAGATGCTTGGCCTGGTACCCAAGGGTACATGGGAGGTGTGTGAGACGCTCAAGATTGCGGGTGATGCGCTCGTCAAGGGTGGCCAGACCAAGGTAACGAGGTTGTCTTCTTGTTGGTGCAGCACCATGACTGATGGGTTTGACAGCTCTTCACGCCCATGTATCTTGTCATCTGCCGCAAGCCATTGGAGGAGTGATTTTGATTACATATTATTAGACTTAGCTAAGTAGACAAACCTTGTAATGGAATCCGATCGTTCGGCAGTTTCCGTGAATGAAGAAACTTGGCTGTCTTTGAAAATGATTCCAGACGATGGAGGGTGATCCCAGGGTAAGCAAACCCAGGTTGCCAAAGGCATACACGGAAGAACAGCTCGTCTTTCTTCGCTCACACATTGGCGGCTTCGAGACGAGGACGAGAGGCCATGTAAGAGGCGACGCTAAAAAATTCGCTCTCGACCGCGCCAACGAGTTCCTCGTTCGCTTCGGTCTCCCTCCAGACCTTCAAGGCGTCGACGAAGCCGAACCACGATTCCGCGAGGTACAGTATCCATATCCCAGCCCAGCTTGTCCAGCTGACACCCCTCACCAGCAAATATACAACTGGTACAAGAACACCGTCGGGCGCGCGAGGCGCAAGCTCGAAGGGCGGACCAGACCCAAGAAACTCTCCGACAAAGGTGTGTCGTGGGCCAGCTCGTCTGGCGGTTGCTCACCGTCTGCCCCAGCCTCGACCTCGCCGGGCAGCCTCACATGGAGTCCAACCCTCGCAGCGTCCTTTGCCTCCGATGCAGCCGACCCACCAGGTCCGAGCCCGCACGCCCACACACACGCACACGCACACACGCATTCACACTCCCATACCCAGCAACAACAACAGCAACAACAGCAACAGCCTGGCCCATCCAGCCAGCAACTTCAATTCACCTTTCAAGCGGCCGTGCCCGTCCCTGTGCAGGTCCCCTCCCCGACCGCGATCGCGCTCAACGTGACCCCCTTGGCACTCCGCG
The DNA here is from genome assembly GCA_038088775.1 of Boletus barrowsii. Classification (NCBI taxonomy): domain Eukaryota; kingdom Fungi; phylum Basidiomycota; class Agaricomycetes; order Boletales; family Boletaceae; genus Boletus; species Boletus barrowsii. The sequence continues at coordinate 6,675 of JBBPJP010000710.1, read as the reverse complement.
ACACGTTCGTCACGCACGCCATCGACGCGCCCACCCTCTCATCCCTCATCCAGTCCTTCGTCCTAGCCCATCCATCCCCGACCCCACTGACGCCCGTTATACACGCCCTCTTTGACGCCGCGACCACCCTCCTCGCTTCATGTGCCGTCGTCTCTGCATCTTCCTCGACATCCGGTGCGGGTGCAGGTGCAGGTACAACACCAGCTTCAGGCTCGGCTTCAGGCACGTCGCACGCACGGGCAAACATCCTCTTTCCGCTCCTCCGCCGCTTCGTCGATGCATGCGCCTTTTTCCCAAACACGCTCGTCCACGCGGACGTCTCTGGCCCGCTTGCAGGTCCTCGCGCGTTACAGAGTGCACTGCGCAAGTCCTCGGTGTGGGCACCTGTCGGCAGCAGTGGCAGTGGCAGCAGTGCGGGCGTGGCCGCCACGCACGGCTCGCTCTCGGACGAGATGGAGCGTATCAAGACGGATAGGCAGCGCCGCAAGGATCACGTGCAGTGGGCTCAGATCCACGCTACCGCGATCGAGCTTGGGATCGTTGGAGGCGCGGGTACCCGTGCTGGCGGCATGACGGTCGGCCCCAACGGGAGTGCGCCGTACCACCACCGTCCAGCGCAGGACCTCGCGTACGGCGTCCCACCTACGCCAACGACGGCCTCGGCGAGCGTGATTGTGACCGACTCGTTTTCGGAGATGATGGCGCGCGATGCGGTGTGGGAGGCGGACGAGGTCGAGTGGGTCGCGGGGATCATCGTGTTGAGGGCGATCATCCGGACGGGGTTGATGGCGAGAAAAACCGAGTGGGAGCAGCTGTTGGGCGCATATGAGCGGCGGTGGAAGGAGATCAAGGACGAAGCGAGGCAGGCACTCGTGACGGTCAGTCGGCTCTTTTGCTTTGCTGGTGCAGTTTGCTGACGCCGTGTTGTTAGGAGGTGCTGCTCGGTGCAAGGGATGACCTTGCGCGTTTGGACGAGACGCGCATCACATAACATTTACAAAAAACTGATCGCGCGCTCAGTCTGGCTACTGCCGCGTTGGCGTCGTGCGGAGCTATCATGGATTCATAGTAATTGTCAACATGTACTTGGTCACGTCGGACGTCTTATGTATTATGCACTGCTGTGAACTTATTGTGTCCACCCTTTCCGTCCAGTCTGTCGTTGGTATGAAAACGTCATGCAATGATGGTAGTGTGCGTCGTGAGGATGTACGCAAAAAAGAAAGCATGCAAAGAAAAAAGGATTGATGATTGGTCAACGCTTGAAACGCTTGGCGGGATCATGTCCCTCATTTGTGCTGGCATTCTGCTGGTTCTGGTACTGTTGCTGCCTCTGAGCGAGACCCATGCCTTGCATCGGTGGACGCGTCGACGAGCCCGCCCTGGGTCGATCGCACCGTGATGAACAAGACACCGCACACGGAAAACAGGGGGGGTACGCACTGCATCACATCTGCATTGCGCTTCAACGCGTTCACATTTGCGTTCGGCAGCCTAGTGCTCTGCGGCGTACTCGATGTCGTCCGGGCACAGGCAGGTATGACTGGCTTGGGGGTATGTTGCTGTTTCTGCCCGTCAAAAGAACGAGAAAGGGTGGAAAGTCACGTATATAGGCAGTTAGCGAAGCATAAGGACACTCGAGGAGAAAAAAGCCTACCATGCCAGGTGGGAAATGGGAAACACCCGTGGAGGTCATCGTAGGGCGCGGAGGTTGAGCATCATGCGCTGGGGCCCCTGCACGCGTACTCGACGTGGACGCAGAGGCAGACGCAATATTTGATGATCCGTCTCGGGGACGTAGCTGCCCTCCGCTTGTGCTTGTGCTGGGGTGGGCATTGACTGATGTCGAGAGAGACAGTCTCGCAGCAGGCTCTGCCTGCACGTTTGTCTTGGCAAGTCCATTGGACGATGACCCCGCACTCGACCCGCTCCCAGTGCGATCGCGTACCCGAGGCTGAGGCTGAGGTAGTACAACAGGCGACCGTTCCGCGCTATCCGGCTCCGGCTCGATCTCAGACGCGTCCATTATATTGACTCCGCCCATGCCTTCATCAAAGTCAATCGGGCGTCCGAGATCACCTTCCCCAAGATCGACAGTGGCGAGAAACGCGCCGTCCTGGGTGCTCAGCGGAAATGCGTCCTCATCGTCGTCGTCGGCCGGGCCAGTCGCTTGATCGTTTTGCTGCATGGTCTGGTCCGCTGCATCAGCGGAACCCGCACGCGCTGGCATTGCCAATGGCTCGGCAAAAGACACGCTACGTTCCGGGGCACTGGCCATCCGAGCAAGCGGCGAAGTCGCGACAGCCCGCGGTGGAGGTGCCTGTGGGGGAGGCGGCCGTTGACCCCGCGCTGGTGTTTGGACTGGCGTTGCCAATCCGTTTGCTTTCGATGCGTCGATGATCGGTGGGCCTCGGTTGGGCCGGGCCACGATTGTATCCACCGGAGGGGCACGGGCCGGGGTATGGGCTCGAGCCGGCTGGGCAGTGGGAGCCATCCCTTGACGAAGGTGTCGCGGTACATACGTGATTGGTGTTTCTGGCTGGTTTCCTTCGTGTTCTGATTTGATGCGAGGTTCGTCGTGCCTGATCGTTGATGCCTCAGGGGTCGAAGCCTGGCCATTGGGTGCTGGCGCTGGAGTGTCCGGTATGCGTTCCTGGAACTCGGGTCGACGATACAAGTCGTTCTTGTCAAATTTGGCCTGGAAGGGTGAGCGTAAACGTCTGGAAAGAATGCATGATATAAAACTCACTGGAGGAACTTTGATCTTGACGACCTCTTGCGCGTACGACTTGTCGTACAAGCAATTTCCGAGTAAATTTCCAAAGTTACGAAGAGTCCGTTTGAGCGCGTCCGTAATCGCCTCCTTCTTGCACTGGAAAACATGGACACGAGAGAAAAGGATTATATCGACATGCCACTCTCTCGATGTACACAACACTGGACAGAATGAAAACGGATCTGCCAGCTTACCTTGTCCAATGCAGCTCCCTTGCTCTTTCCGTTCTCCAACATCCCATACCCGACATCCTCGTGATACACCCCGTCCCTGAGCGTCACCCGTACGATGGCCGTGACGCCAACATTGAACTTTTTCGACTCTTCGTTGTAATCGACGAAATCCGTCGTGACATTTACAATGGTGGAACTCCATCCGTTGAACCCAAACACCTCGTTGGCAAGGTTGATGATCTTCCAGCCCTCGGCGTAGGTGAGTTTGGGGCCGCCGCCTGGACCAGGACGTTGGCTGATGTATTCGGGGCCGAGTTTTTTGTTGAGTTTGGCTTGGAGTGTGGCGATCTGCTTCGAGGTGTCTTCTGATAATGGCGTGAAACCATGGTGCATGGGCAAAGGCAAGAAGGGGGTGCCATGTGCACGTGCGTCAAATGACATGGCGCCGCCGGTGATGATGGCAGGGGCGTTTGGCTGAGCGGAGGAGTTGTTGAACGCGTCGAGGAGATGTCCACTGAACGCGCCTGCCATCCGAGATGGTGGTGGTCAGGAGCAAGCCTGATATAGCCGATACTTGAATAGGAAATCCGGGAACAAACTTGCGGGGAATCAACTAACCTTATTCATGGGCTATAAAACGTCTAATGGAATGCCGCCGTAATTCGCATCCCCTTCTTTTCCTCCTCCAATTGTTTGTTGAGGAGACGTTATGGGTGCCGGTGGTGCAACTGTTACTGCGACGGTTCAAGAAACCTCGCTGGCACATCTCATTGATCCAAAGAGAACATGGTACAATAACAGACGGTGAGCGCCGGACTACCCAATTTGTCGAGTCACGTTCATCTACATCTCTGCAGACTCATTGCACTCAATGCGTGGATTGTCCTCCTGTATGTCCGGGAGGGGACTCGCTAATCTTCTAACTGCTCTGACATCGCCCGCAGTCTCATCACCTCCTCGACGACGGGCTACGATGGCAGCATGATGAATGGTTTACAGAGTCTTCCCCAGTGGGAGTCTGCCTTCCACAACCCGTCTAATGGGAAATTAGGTCTGCTCAATGCAATCCAGGTGAGCATGCTCAGATTATGATTGTCCTCGCTGATCATCCGAGTCGGTATGTAGAATATCGGTGCACTTGCAGGGTATCCATTTGCTCCATATTTGTCCGACGGCGTTGGTCGTCGTCGAGCAGTCTGGTTTGGTGCGGCCATTATGTGTATTGCCGCTGCCATCCAGACAGCTTCTCAATCCGTCGGAATGTTTATTGGTGCCCGATTCCTGATCGGCTTTGGGAATACATTCGCAGGCAAGTTCCGTTATCCGGAGTGCATTCCCCGTACTGAGAAGATGTGTGTCTTATCTACAGCTAATGCTGCTCCCATGCTGGTCACGGAACTGTCATATCCGACATATCGCGCCCCTCTAACATCACTCTACAACTCCCTTTGGTATTCTGGGGCCATCATGCACGTATTTTGTTTTCCATGTCATGTGACTTGTAACTTAAGGTAATTCACTAGAGCCGCGTGGGCGACGTTTGGTTCGTTCAGGATTAACAACACATGGGCTTGGCGGTTGCCATCACTACTGCAGGGACTTCCTTCTATCATCCAGGTGGTGCTGGTTCTGTTTGCACCTGAGTCGCCTCGTTGGCTAGTGAGCAAGGGGCGCGAAGATGAAGCTCTCAAGACGCTTGCGTATTACCACGCCGATGGCAATGAGTACGTACCCACTCGCATGCATTGCTATCAACATGCTGAAATGCCCGTAGACAAGACCCCGTGGTACAATTCGAATTCAACGAAATCAAGGCCGCCCTCGAGTTCGACAGGACTGTCGCCTCCAACATTGGCTGGAAATCCCTGTTCGCGACCCCAGGTAACCGCAAACGCATGCGCATCATCATCGCCATCGCCTTCTTCACTCAATGGTCCGGGAATGGTCTCCTCTCGTACTACCTCTCCAAAGTCTTGAACGAGATTGGCATCACCGACTCGAGTACGCAACTCCTCATCAACGGCGCCCTCCAAATCTGGAGCTTGATCGGAGCGCTGTACGCCTCGTACGCCATCGAGCGTCTCGGGCGTCGACTCCTCATTCTCTCCTCGGCCGGTCTGATGACGTTATTCTACATGGCACAAGCGATCTGTTTTTCAGAATATGCCCAGCATGGCACGGCCGCGGCGGGTCACGCCGTTATTGTGTTCATCTTTCTCTTCTCGTCGGCATACGCACTCACGTTCAGTCCGCTCGCTATCGCATACACGGTCGAGATCTTACCGTTCAACCTCCGCGCTAAAGGACTCTGTATCTTCAACTTTGTCATCTCGCTTGCGCTCATCTTCAACCAATACGTGAACCCGATTGCGTTGGGCGCGCTGGGATGGAAATACTATGTACGTCTCTGTCTGGATTTGACGCTACAACTTGTTTGACGCATGGCAACAGCTTGTGTACGTGTGCTGGCTCGCTTTCGAGTTTATCTTCTTGTGGTTCTTTATCGTGGAGACCAAGGACCGGACGTTGGAGGAGACGGCAGCATTGTTTGATGGTGAAGACGCGATCGATCAGATTACGCACAAGGCGGTGGTGCAGGACACGCGTGAGGACGGCTCAAATGAAAAGCAACCGATGGGTGAAGTAGATGTTTGACGCCTAGCCTAGAGTACATCTATCACTGTGGTACAGAATTTTTTTTTTCTTGCTGTGAATTGGCTGTGAAGTTAACCGTCAAACAATATCCTGATATGGTCCAATGATTGGATCGGAGGTGACAACGAGAATTGCATGACAGTAACAAGTGACTTGATGATGGCTTGGATAAGAACAAACTCCAAGTAAATTGGTGGCCCACCACTCCTCTAAAGAACCGGTACATCCAAGACGCATCCAACAGAGATATACAACTACTGGCACCCTCACAAAAAGGGGAGCAAAGTAGAAAAATTGGATCCACGACTGCCCAATAGTAGTCCGAGTGACTGAGTCAAGTTTCACGGTCGCCAAGGACCACGAGCCACGAGCTAAAACGTCAAGGGTATGTGCCCAACCAAAACACCCATCAGCCCATCTCCTCATACGGTAGACAAAGCGACATGGTCAAAATCAAGACATTCACAGGTTTCCCACTGGTCGCAGCACACAGTACCTCCCGTGCACCCCTCGCAAACCAGTAGTACTCCCCCGAGAGGCCAGCTAGCGCTTGTCATCGTTCCTTTGGTCCAGAAAACGATCACCAGTTAGCCACCATCCGGAGCGTAGCGGTCACTTATTCAGCGACGCTACGACCTCTCGAAGAGCGTCAGAGAATTCATATCCTGCAAACGGCCAGGGCCAAGCACCTCAGACGACCATGTCGCGCGACCCAAAGAGGAACGCCGGTCACCGCGATAGAGAGCACCAATGGCTGCAACATGGCAAAGGAACGCCCACCCTGTGTCAACGTCGACCATTGCACACCGGGTGAAGTGCTGCTGGTACATCATGCAGTCTGCTAAGACTGATATCGATGAATGACAATGCTCAGACCTGAGATGCTCATGATGAAAGATGCGAGTGCGTCGCGTCCAGTGCGTGATGAGCCTCGTAGCTTCTAAGCCGTCGTGAGGGTGAGGAAAGAAAGTAGGACAGGGATCCGCTTTTTATATGTGGAGGTGACGGTATTTGCCGTGAACCTGAGCGCCACCGGGAACACCGCTCGGACAAGGCTACATTCTAGACCGG
>JBBPJP010000709.1:0-16231 GCA_038088775.1 Boletus barrowsii | reverse complement strand
GTTGTATAGTAAATGACATGTGTCCGACCGCCGAGGCGGAAGTTCACGTATGGGAATGAGGGACTGGAAACGAATGGGAAGAGTCTGCTAAAGTAGAGAAAGTCGGCGCCGTTGGGCGCTCCCTTGCACTTTTCAGCCTTCGTGTCGCAGTTGATTCTGTTGCATTTGATGGGGCATGCAGGTTGCCATACGTCAAAGGACAAGTGATTAAGATGAGTAGTAGGTTATTGAATATTGGTTTTGGTGGCGGAGTAGCGTTGTGGGTGGGGGTGTTTTGACGATCCAGGGTAGGTGTCTGTGACGTGGTGGTGTGATTGTATTGTTAGCGTTGGTGATTGCGTTGGGAGGAAATGTTACCGAGGGACGCCGTGAGGCGTCCCGTATGTTCGACGTATGTTAACAGGTGTTGGATGGCTTTTTCAGATGAGAGCAGGTTTGGGATGTTCATGGCGCGTGTCCCAATTTTCTGGCGGAGGACGTGCCGTTGTCGGTCGTAGTGGGGGCAGCGGAGGAGGAAGTGTAGTATGGTTTCTGGTGTGTTAGTGCAATGGGGACATGAGTCAGTTGTGGATTTCGTAATGTGTTTCAGGTACTTGTTGAGTGGACAGTGGTTAGTGCGTAGCCAGGTGAGTATAGACGTCTGTCGTCTGGTTAGTAAGGCGGCGATTTTCATGAATGATCCTGAGGGGAGCGTGGGGTCAATTCGTGTCATATGTTCGTAGCGGGGTGACTCAGCCAGTTTTTCGGTCCATCGTACTTTCGTTAGCTGTCTCTGGTGTTGTAATCTGGCTGACACGCTGAGCGGTAGAGGGTCATTGCGTAGAAGTTTGGGGAGATGAGACAGTCACGTGACAAGCGTGACATACTACAACATTCCAATGAGAAGGTGCGCTAATAGACGTCCGAATGAGGCATCGGGTACCCAGCGTCGTCTCAGGCTCACTCGCCACACTTGAACCCGACTTCGACCGTCGCTTACAAGATATTCACCAGTTACCGGCGTTGATTTTAACCGAATCAAAGCTCTGGCTCAACGTTGATCGACATCGAAATCTTGTCAAGACGCACCGGTCATCGTCGACGACAGCAACACAATGCAGCAGGGTTATGGTGAAGGTCAAGGGGTAAGGTGCGCCTTTACGCCATTCTACATGTACATACCCGTTGCCCTTTTTTGAGTCGTGCAGGTCCCGTGCGCACGGTCCATCACCTCGTGTTTTCGGCACTTGTGCCGTGTTTCCAACCAAGAATCAACGACTCATTATGCACACCGTGACCAACAATTTCTACGAACCCACTACCAACGACGTCTTATCCGGTTTTACCAAGGTACGTGTCATTGCACAGCCCTTTGAGGTCAATCGCGACCTAAATCTACCCTCCGTAGGGCTAAAATTTTTTGCTTTCAAGTGATCGCTCGTGATCCAAGTACAACGAATGACCCTTCCGCCTGAGCCCTGGTCCAAACTGGATGGTCGAATCCCAGGAACATGCCAACAGTTCTAAACAAGAATGTAGGTGCGCAGTTTCCTTCCAACGTGCGTCAGCCACTCACACGGGAATGGAATTATGGATACGGCAACTATTGATTGTGAGCAACACCCTACATACCGTGTTTGATTTTTACTCTTTGTCGTTCCCTCCTGCGGAATTATACTAATGATGACGTGAAAGCGGCATCATTTCACCAGATATCCGATGCTGAGGCACGCTCGCAGTTCGCTGTGGACAATGCTACCAGTAGTCGGTCCCGGTGTATGTGGCCCATGATTGTCAGCTGCGCACCTGATGTCATTGGAGATCACTCAGGTACACCCTGCCAAAAGCTCAGACGGGAGTCAAGGGACCCAGGGCGAGGTATCATCGGCACACTGATGCTCGGACGCACGCCCTTTCTGCTTGCTCGCTATTTGAGGATATTAAGACTCCAATGCATACTCGTGGTTTCTCCCCAGCTCAATTTGGATCCAAAGGAGAGAGTGCTTGTACCCTAATTTTCGTGTCTTTATGGGATGAGTCCGAGAATGAGCGTGGTCTCTTCTCGAATCGTAATCGTACTCGCACCTGCTCCGCAACGCGCCCAGGTGCCAAATTTTATTTCTTCAGAATGACCTGTCCATGTAGCGTAGTTGATATCAGCATCAAATTTTATGTACATCATTGTAATATTCGCATTTACGCATTTCAGGTCAATGTGATACGCCGGCAGGACAACATACATGATCTCAACCCAATACATCGGACAAAAACGGTAACTTCCTCGCCGGACAATTCGAAACTTTCAGGTAGTTTACTCCTTCTCGCCAACAGGAATGAAGTTCCATTTCTCCGGGAAGTCCCTTCTGCGGAGTTTTACCTGCCAGTGCAGCGTACTTGGTATCAGTGTCAATATGATTTATCGATCGAATCTCCATACCGGACTCCCACGTTCAGTGCTGTCCAGAGCCCAAGACATGGACGGTCTGATATTTCCAGGCTCCTCGATCCTGACATATTCATATTTCAGTTCCAAAGTTAGCATATCATCAACAGGATAGGCGCTGACGTATATGTGCCATCATCATGTCTTTTGATCACCCATTCTCCAGGGAGTGGCATGATCTCCACCACCACATTGTCTCCGGCCCCTTTGCTGAGCCATTGCCCATGTTGTTCCAAGATTAGATTGTATTTTCCGTCTCCAAGCGGGCGGAAGGACCACTACAAACCAACACTCAGCGCACTAGCACGTTATGTGAAAGAGGAGGTGAACAACGAAATGGAGTGTATCATGCAGGTGCCAATGGTGCGCAAAGGGAATGGTGACTTACGACGTTATCCTTCCCCCCGACGATAACAGGGCTGACAGGTCCACCTTCATTCGCACCGACCGGAAATGGTGGGGGTACCGAAGGGCCAGCTAGCACTATAAGAAATTTCCAGCGGTGGAGTTCGACGTTCATTGCTGTAACAAGGGAAGCGTTGTGACTCTGGTGTGCAGTTCTCGCGACCTGACCTGTGTGATATATAGTCGTTTGCACGGGTTATTCCGGCCGTGATTAACTGTCGCACGTTATCCCAGCCTCTGCGGTGAATGCTCGACCTGTCCTGTCTGCGTGACGAAAGTAGATTCTTTGACCCGCAACAACTGCATTGGGATACCAAAGAAGCCAGGGTGGAGTGCGAATCACAAGTGCCTGTTTACCTCCATGCATGGCCGTCAAAATCCAGAAGCAGAATCAGGTCGGAAGATCAATACCTTGGTCAATCCGGGACCCCGTAGCTTCTATTCTGAAACTGGCCTCCGTTTTACGTCGCAAGATAAGATATCAGGCATGGCGTTTTGCAGAAATTTGATACAGTGTGGATAGACAACTTTTGGTGCATGGAAGAAGTGGTTGGATTACATAATTACCACCTTCGTTTCCAGAAACCACACCGCTGGTTGGAATAATGGCGCTAACTAACCACTGAGTAACATTTCATTTCAGGACTAAAATATTCCGCAGCAGGGATGAGACCAAGAAACGCGGGGAAGTTCACGGCCAGACTCACCTAGAATCTGATCTTTGACGTGTCTGAAGAACTCACGTAGCCCCCATGACACGTGAGCTCCGCTAGCCCCATTCACCTGGATTGCGGCGCTGTATCAGAACGACAGCGAGTACTCAATTGGGGCATTGCTTTCTTATCCCCTTTCCACACGTTGACGGGCATCTCAAACACCGATTTTCAAGTTTACCGAATAAAGGTATGTGTGCTGCGGATACACAATTGGTGAGAGCGAGCGGTTGAGGTATGTACTGTTGCATGCTTGAACGATACCGTGCGTGGCGAATGAGCAGTCTGTCCATATAGAGTTGGGGTTGTCATGATGTGTGGCATAATGTATGGTGAGCGCTGGCATTATTGATGCGCTGACCCTCTAAAAGCTGCACACTTCAATGGTGTCGTTGAAGCTTGCGAAATGCACGATGTGGACGCAGTGCTCGAGCGAGTAGGGCGGGGACAGATTATGAAATGTGGGTGAGGATTGCAGGAGTTTGGGGCTCAGAGGGGGAAATGATGGTCGTTGGCTGATTTTCGCCAGGCACTCAAGAGCTCGCTCGCCAAGTCAGATGTTAGCGTGCCCACCTAGGGGTCCTTGTGCGCAGTCAGCCGGTTTCGTTCCTCGGATAGTCGGCAAAGCAGGCTCTATAGGCTCAACCAACCTGACCCGGCTAAATTTACCTTTGCAGATCTCCGCAGGATGAGATGCATCTGCGATCCTCTTCACACGTGGTTATTAATTTCCGTACTTACGTCCCACGATCTCTCAGCACGGTTCTTGCCCCCATCCTCTCTTACCTTGTCCCACAGACCCTTTGCCAATACACGTGCGTTGAAACGCAAATGCTTCGGCGAGTATAGTGGAAACCCACCTGCTATCTCGCCCGCTTTTGGCCTTGACCTCGGTCTGCCCTGGATCTACCCGCACACGAGATTTGGGAGCAGCCGAATAGGGAGCGGTATGTCCCCATTGGCATGGAGTTATGACCTCGTTCAAAACCTGATATGATCATGAACAACTTTCTGGCCAACCAGTCAGACAGAGTTCAAGCGGCCACGGTCTCTTGTCTCGCCGTACGCATCATCCTTAGCCGTGTTTCTTATCACTGATGGACTCCTGTGTCTAGTCCCTGCAACGGACAACGGACATCTTCCTAGCGCTTGTAGACTTGCCTAATCCTACGATTTGGTATATGTGGATGAAACACGACTGAGGGTACACATAAGGGAATGATCACATGCAAGTACAGACAACGTAAAACACTCTGCACCACCAATTCTACTCAGTGAGTATGCATTCATGCTGTCATCAGTTCTCCTACACCCTTATTCGGGTCGATGTTTGAGAAGCACGTACCTGCGAAAAGTCGAAAGGAATGCGATTTCCTAGCGGGCTGCTACGTACTGTTCAGTGATTCTGAGAGAATGGGGCTAACAGTGTGTATAGATCTGAGAAAGAAGGTGAAGACCGGGAATAAGAAAGCAATCACAAGCTGGGAACCCACCAAAGCAGCGGTACACTTCCTAGACTAACCCAAGATATCAACAAAAAAGTGCGATTTTCACCGGTCTAGTGGCCAGTCCACGCACTGTGAGTACTCTGGCTCAGTGTCGAATAAAGTGTCAGTGACTGTGAACGCCGAAAATCTGTTCGAGCACCACGGAAGGGGTACAGCTTGACAGCATGTCGGAGGTGAATCCTCAGCCTGGATTCACCTCTAAGGAGGTTACAGTACACTTGCTCATAATGCACAGCGGTTGCACGAACATTTCGTATACCTAACACATCGTGTCCAGAATATCAGTCAACGACAGGTCCTCCTGAAACCGTACCGTGATCAGGCTATCCGCCGCGACTCGCTTGTAATCCGTCCCACGTCGACTCGATACGACCGGCGTGAGCAACAGCACGCCAAATGGCCGCATCGGACGTGCTACGAACCGTCGTGCTCGCGTGTCTCTATCTATTGGAACGACAACAGCGTGTGACGATAGTTGCATTTCAAGTTCAGGGAGCGGCGGGGAAACGTCCGTGTCAGGTTCCTCGTCGGAGATTTCTGCGTCGTCTGTGTTTGGTGAGGTTGGTGGCGCAAGTGTATCCTCCGTGAATGCGCCACTGTCTACCCTCCTGCTCCAGCAGCGCGTCCAGCCATGGGAGAACGAGATACAGAGACTTCACCCGAGAGAGATCCTGTCTTGTTACAATTTTGACCGTGCCAAAGGGGGAAGAGTCTGCGCGATAAAGACGGCCTGAACGTGTCCGATATGGTGAAAGACCCGGGAGTTGGAATATAATGCAAGGAAGCTTCATCCGACTGGCTGCGAATCAGGGTGCGGGAAGCTCGTTGAGACGGTCATATAAGCTCAGGGCCACATCGAGGTCGAATAGGGGAGGTGCCCCCAAGAGAGGAGATACGTTGATCAAAAGGTGAAATGTAACGTGAAATGCATGGATCCGCGCGAACGCGATGTCACAAGTACGATAACCCTTGTGCCGTTCACCCTTACCGACAAGCACTATACTCTTTGCAATGTAACCAATGAAGAACGGCTGAATATTCAGGCTGTTGGTGAAAATTAGCATAGACCAACAAATACCTTTTGGGCATCCACGAGCGCTGGATCCTACTCTCGCAAACGCGCACGCACGAGGGCCCGATTAGCGAATACATGATGGGTGATGTTCTGAGAGGTGGCGATTTCTGCTGTCAACAACGCCTCCGTGTTTGTGAGCTGAGTCTGCTTCCATAAAGTGAGGGCAGCGGTCGTCAATCTGAAGGTCTGGTTCCTGTAAAATGGGTTGCAGTCTTGCAGAGGAGACCACAAGATCGAAACATGTTCGGAAACAGAATCTGGGTTGTCAAATACGACACAATCCAAGGGTATGCATGCTACTTACAGTGATGGCGAAGCAGATTCGAGAGTTTGGCGAGTACGCACGCAGTGGAGTCAATGCGATGCGTATGTTGAGTGTCTAGGATAGTCAGCCGTGACTCAACACTGGTATAGACTTTCGATGATGATGATGATTTTCCTGCAATTGCAATTGACCATATCTGAAGGTGTTATAAGCCCGAGCTGTGTGTATTTTGGGATGTCCCAGAACATGACAGCATGTTTTGTAGAGTGTGCGATGAATTTTCCGTGCTTTGGCGCGGGGATGTACGAGTAGTAGAAATTGCTCGCGAGGACAGGCTAGTCTGAGACCACAGACCCTGTGGATTATTCTTCCCGAATTTTCACGGCCTCATGTCGCACCTGCTCTACAGATGCCCCGGTCCATATGCGCATCAGGCGTGTGCACCATTGTAATATTCGCATTTCACGTATTTCAAGTCAATGTAATACACCGGCAGGACAACATACATGATCTCAGTCCAATACATCGTACAAGAACGACAACTTCCTCGCCGAACAATTCGAAACTTTCAGATGGTCTATTCCTCAAGAAAAGGAACGAATTTCCATTTATTGGGGAAGTCCCCTCTGCGGAGTGTCACCTGCCAGGGTATCAGTGTCAATATGATTCATCAATCGAATGTCCATACCGGAGTCCCAGGCTCGGTGCTGTCCAGAGTCCAAGACTTGGTCGGGAAGAAGTCACCAGGCTCCTCGATCCTGACATATTTCAGCCCCAAAGTTAGCATATCATCAATGAAGGTCAACAGGATAGACGCTGACGTATATGTGCCGTCATCTTGTCTTTTGATCACCCATTCTCCAGGGAGTGGCATGATCTCCACCACCACCGCTTCTCCAACCCCTTTGCTGAGCCAGCGCATTCCCCTTTGTTCCAAGACTAGATTGAAGTTTCCGCTTTCAGCCTTGCGGACGGACCACTGCAAGTAAACACTCAGCGCGCTAGCACGTTACGGAAGGGAGGAGAACAACGGAATGGAGTGTATCGTGCAGGCGTCAATGGTACGAAACGGGAATGGTGACTTACAACGTTGTCCTTCCCCCCAGCAACGACAGGGCTAACAGGCCCTCCATCTTCATTCGCACCGACTGGAAAGGGTGGGGGTGCTGAAGTGGAAGCGAGCACTAAAAGAAATTTCCTAGCGTCGAGGTCGCTCATTGCTGTAGCAGGGGAAGCGTTGTGACTCTGGTGTACAGTTCAAATTGCGTCCCTGGCAGTATAAGGCGCAACCTGACCCGGGTAATATATAGTCATTTGCACGGGTTATTCCGGCTGGGATTAGCTGTCGTACGTTCTTGCCACCCAGCCAGAGTCTGCGTGACGAAAGCAGATTCTTTGACCCGCATCAACCGCATTGGGATCTCAAAGGGGCTTAAAATTAAGCCACAAAATGCTTGTTTACCCCCATGCGTGACTGCAAAACAGCGTGACAACTAGTTACAAGCGGAACAGAAGATGAAGCGAACGGTGCTTACTCTCAAGCTTTTTGTTACATACAACGAGGGTTGAGCGGCTCACGGCGGGAGTGTAGAACTCTGGTCCGCTGGGGGTACAATGTTTCGACACTGATATTGCCCATAGTCCTGTTTGCCATTGGAAGCCATGGCAAATGTGGTAGTCGACAATATGCACGCGAGTGACAAAACGCACCCTTGAGATAAAATCGATATCGTGCATACCCCATATCCTATCGGCGGAAATGAGCTCGAAAGACATGTTCTAGAAGACTGACACTGCCCGTGTTCCAGATTCTGTGTTACGGCTAGACATCCGCTGCCGTAGTGCCAGATGTCGTGATGAGTGTCAAGTGATGTTGGGTCAGCATGTGTCCAAGTCCGAAGACCTTGGTCGATCCGGGACCCCGTAGCCCCCAATTACCGTTGTTGGTTCAAATTTCCTGTCGTATCTCGAATTGGCCACCGTTTTTACGTCGCAGGATCAGTTATAGGCGACTCGCGTAGGGTTTTGGTAAATCGATAATGATTGTGTAATACTAGGCCGTTTAACAGCCTCGAATGGAAGACGAGTCTGAAGAAAGATTGGCGGTTACAGTCGCCGTGGTTTGATTACCTAATATACATCTCGTTTCAGGACCAAGGTTTGGGGGAACGGGAGGAAGTTCAATATCTCAATGGCCAGACTCGCCTTCTGGTCTTCTGGTCTTCGACGTGTCTGAAGAATCCACGCAGCTCTCATGACCGTGACACGTGAACTCCGCTAGCCCCATTCTCTCTGGACTGGGGCGCTGTATCAGAATGACAGTGAGTACTCAATTGGGACATTGTTCTCTTATCCCCTTTCCACACTTTTACGGGCATATCAAACACTGATTTTCCAGTTTACCGAATAAAGGTATGGGCCTTGAAATGGATTGGGAAAGGCTACGTCTGACATGACATTGTGCTGCGGACACGCACTTGGCGAGAGCGAGCGGTTGAGGTGCGTGGCGAATGAGCAGTCTATCAATATGGATTCATATAGAGTTAGGGTCTGAGCTGGGGTAGCTGTAGGCACTTTGGGGTTGTCACTATGTGTGGCATGATGTCTGGTGAGCGCTGGCATTGTCAGTCCTATCGATGCGCTGACCCTCTAAAAGCTGCACAGTTCAATGGTGCCATTGAGGCTGGCGAAATGCACGATGTGGACGCAGTGCTCGAACGAGTAAGGCGGGGACAGATTGATCCGGGTGAGGACCGCAGAAGCTTGACGCTCAGAGGGGAAAATGATGTTCGTTGGCTGATTTCCGCCGGGTGATCAAGGGCTCGCCAAGTCAAACGTTAGCATGCCCGCCTAGAGGTCGTGCGCTGTTAGCCGGTCTCGTCCCTCAGATACTCGGCAAAACATGCTCTCCAGCGGTGCTCAACCAACCTGACCCGGCTACATTTACTCCTGCAGATCTCCGCTGGCAGGAACAAAATCATCTGCGACCTTCTTCGCATATGGTTATTAATTTCCGCACTCAGTCCCACGATTCTTCCCTTCATCAGTTCGCCAACCTCACTTACTGTACCTTATCTCAGAGACCCTTTGCCAACGCACATGCGATGGAATGCAAATGCTTTCGCGAGTATAGCGGAAACCCACATACAATCTCGCCCCGCTTTCAGCCTTGAGCTTAGTCTACCCTGCATCTACCCGCACACGAGATTTGGGAGCAGCCGAATAGGGAACGGTATGTCCCCCTTTCAAAACCCGATACGATCATGAACATGGGTTGGAACAGCTTTTTGGCTAAGTCAGACAGATGATCATGGCAATCCGTCTCCTAATGTTTGTGTTGTACTCATTTTCTAGTTTCTCCTCCCTCTCTAGAGCCGATGTTCAAGCGGCCATGGTCTCTTGTCTCGCCGTACGCACCCACCCTTAGCCGTGTTTCTTATCACTGATAGAGTATCTAGTCACCCGTGTCTAGTCCCTACAACGGACAACGTACGTCTTCCTAGCGCTTGTAGACTTGCCTAATCGTACGATTTGGTGTGTGTGGATGGCGAAGTATGCGGACTTTGGGTTCTCAGTCTGTGGATGAAACACGACTGAGGGTACATAAGTGAACGATCACGTGCAAGTACTAATTCCAGTGAGTATGCATTCATGCTATCATCAGTTCCCTGCCGCCTTACTCGGGTCGGTGTTTGAGAAGCATGTACCTGTGAAAATTCGAAAAGAAGGCGATTTCCTAGCAAGTCCTTCTACGTGTTGTTCCCTGATTCTGGGAGAATGGGGCTAACAGAGTTCATGTTATGTCCTCCTTCTGGCCTCACAGTTATTCGCTACAACTGTGGTTTTCATACTAGGCTGCAATTGGCTAGTAGGGGCGACAATTGATCTCAGCCGGACTAACCCGCGCTGGTATATAATGCCAAGGTAAGACCCCATATTTTCAGCCAGAACCCCTCCGCCGGCCCATTTTTCACTGCACCTAACAGTCCCAACGCTTCTTCTCCAAGTACACAATAATGAGCCGTCTCCAAGATGGTAAATATCTTATAGTGTCCGCCGCTGCTTCAGCACCACCACCACTGCCAGTTGGTGCGAATGAACAAGGAGCTATCAGCCCCGTCATTGTTGGGGGGAGTGACAACATTGTAGGTCCACCATTCCAGTTTCACACTAATAACGCCTGTATGATACGCTCTATTCCGTGACACTACTCATCTTCTTTCCTACATCATGGATGGTAGTGCTGAGTGTTGCTTTTGTAGTGGACCGCTTCGCAGCTTCCGAACGGGAACTACACCTTAATCCTGGAACAAACGGGGCCTAGATGGCTCAGCCAACCCGGTGAAGAAGATGTGTTTGTGGGCCTCATGCCACTTCCGGGAGAATGGAGGATTAATGGACAAGGAGGCAACACATACTCGTCAGCATGAGTTCCCGACTTGACATCTTTCGCAGATATGCTAACATTCAAATGAAATATACCAGGATCGAGGTACCCAGTCCATACTGGCCGACCAGGGCTTGGACTTTGGACAGCCCCGCACCTGGGTCCAAGGTATGGACACTCGATTGATGAAATAATTTGACATTGATACTAAGCACACTACGCTGGCAGGTAAAGCTCCGCATCTCTGACTTCCCGGCTCCATGGACCTTTATTCGTGCCGGTGACAACTAGGATGCATGGAAGCTCCGAGTTCAAGTATGGCGAGGAGATCAGCGTTCTTACACGTTGTGAAAGGATCAGATCATGTTTGTTGTCTTGTTGGTGTACTAGTAACAATGTCTTGGAATGTGTGAAACGCAAATTTTGCAATGATCCAGGCACCCGAAACAGCATAAAGCATACTCAGGAGGGGGGCATCGGATATCGTCCCGCCATGCTATTTATGGTGCATCGGAACATCTTTTGTCTCCTCTCGACACGCAGATCAATACATCTAGAAAGGTTCCAAGTTCATCTCAATGGCGACCGTCGACCACTATTACCACCGCGACAATCCCCTATCACTTTGCACACACAGAAGCGGGGATTCATGAACTATTCGAGCTCCGGGGTTCTTTCAGAAATGCGGTTTCGAGAACGCGCCAGCACATAGCCATTCCTCTCACGCACGAGGCCTCCCGACCATCTGCGCAAAGTGTGGGATCAAACCGAGTCGTACAAGAATGCGACGCAGACAGGATGCCGTTTTTCAGGCTCCGACGACGCGGCGAGTATACGACCAAGAGACGGGCGTCTACTCCCGCAAGAACAGTGTGGCTAGGCTCTGAGACGTGTCGGTCAAGCTTTCCAAGAGTATCAATCGAGGTCGCACGAGCCCGGGAGGTGTGACACAGCTACACGTTCATGTATGAATATACTAGCACTCCAAAGCCTCAGCGCTCAGCGCCGGCGCCCGAGCCCCACCGCCGCGGCATCGTATCCTTTGCCTCCTTCCGCTTCTGACCACTTCGTACCAACGCCTCATCTGCATTGTAGCGTCGCGTGCAAGCAGTGCGAAGTTGATTACATTGTCATTTCGCCTGGCGTAAACATCATTTTCAGTCACGCTGCTCCACAACCCGCCATGATCAAGGTTGATATTCGTACTCGCGGTCCCTTCACTACAGAGGATGCTGTGCTTCCTACTGCCTATGCCTCTCGTACTAAAAACCAAATTGCGACCGATAATGCCTGGTGATCCTGTTCGGGCTTGTGCTGGTATCGAAACTTTTAATTTTGCAAGGCTCGCACTGCCGGATGCATGAAAAGCACGGTCCGTTTCACGTTTTAATTGTTGAATAATGCTCGTTCGTGATTGCCTGATAGCTGGATAGTTCGCAAATACCTCCTGAGGCTCTCCTCCGCATCCGCGATGGAGACTACTTGTCGCGCTGTTGAGCCACCGACTTGAACTCATGACCATCTTCCCGGAGGTACGTAGTATGGAAATAACTATCGATTTACTTATCTTGCTTGTCCAAAGGAAAAGGAAGATAAGACACAGCACTGCGCACTCAACATGTTAAAATCCAATATCACATGACAATGTCTCTTCGAGGTGATCTCAGATGAAACTGTGGCATCGGCGGTTTCTGGGTGTCTGTCCGATCTGTCCGAGAAAAACTTGTGGTCAGTGAAATTTCTGTGAATCAGACATGGACGGCACATGCAGGGATTGAACCTCGTGTCTCGTGTCTCTTCACACCTCGAATCATGCAACATTCGTTCACACATTCCAATCTCATGTGATACACCAGCGGGACAATACATCGTCTCAATTCAGTACAACATACAAGTTCAACACTTTCCTTGCCGGACTGGCCCGGACAACTAGAAACCTTCGGATGGTCTAGTTCGCTGGAATGAAGGTGAACAATTGCTGAGGCCACGGCCTGATTTCAAAGAATCGAAGCATGACCTTTACATGTCACGGTGTAATCAGTGTAAGTCGATTTCATCAGTCAAGTCTCCGCACCTCAGTCCCCGGTACAGTGCTAGGCAAATACCACGCCCTGATTGGCCAGAGGCCGGGTAACGCGATCCTGGTAGATTTCAGTTCAACTGTTAATACACCATCAACGAAAGGTATCAGAGCCATGGCACTGACGTGTAAGCACCGTCACGACTCTGAATTGCCCACTCTCCTGCAGCTGACTCTGGTACCACTACTACATTGTCTTGATCATCCCTGCTGAACCAGGTCTGGCCCCTCGCCAAGCTTAAAATGTAGTACCCGCTCTCAAGCTTCTCGACATCCCACTACAAAGCAACACTCAGCACGCCAGTCGCACAGACATCGTTAGTCCTCAACGGGAACGGTACTTACAACAATGCTGCTGCCCCCAGAAACGACGGGACTGGGAGCTTCATAGAGGTTTGCACCGATTGGGAAAGGAGGGGGTGCAGAAAGCTTAGCGGGCAGGATACGATATCTGCCAGACGGGAGAGAATCGATCATTGTTATGTGGCGGGAAAAGCGCTGTGACTATGGCGTGGAGTTGTCTCCAGAAAGTGAGGCCTGACCTTGGCATCATATAGTCATAGACTGGCCCGGCTGACATCAGTTTTCTGCGGAATTCTCGTTAGTAGTTCGGTTCCAGCCTGCGCGATATGAAAGCTCAACATGTCAGCATGACGAATAGTTCCTTGTTACAGTGCTTGACGGACATTCTTTGGACCGCATCAACCGCTTTAATGGGATCCGAAGAAGCTCCAACATGAACTAGTATCACAAGTGTGTATAGCCTCCACAAGTAATGTTGATTAATTATCTTCCTTATCTTCCTGTTGCCGCCTCTCCAACTTATCGCACTTTAAGTTGCAACCTACACCACTAAGACGGCCACGGACGCACCTCGCAACGAAAACGAGGTAGTTCTTACTGAGATTCAGTAGGTTGTACAATAACTACAATAGTACTAAACATGGATTCACCCTCCCCTTCATTTCCGAACTATGCAACATGTTGCAGCGCTCATGATAGAATCACCGCTAGCCCCATTTTCCCTAGATCTCCGCGCTATCTCAAGATCAGTGATTAAGATGATTTACTAGTCTAGTTAGGGATTGCTTTATCGTGCCTTCTGCACACTTCGTAACACCGACATTCCAGCGTACCGAATAAAGGTGTGGGAGAACTGATGATAGAAGAGGCAGGTGCTCGCAGAAATGGGTTGTAGCAGGCGGTGAACGTGCGCGATTCGGGAGAGGACGTTGGCGTCGCTGGAGCGTCATTTTCGTCAGACCTCGGCAAATTCGTCAAGCGCTAGTATAGCTGCCTGTGCCGATATTGATATCCTTCGTCGTAGATATTCAGCAATTGAGATCTGCTTGGCCCGGCTAATGCACCACTGGTACATACTAATCTATTACTCACTGGCACATGGGGCTGGGAATCTCCGGAGCGAAGTCCCACGATTTCTCTCCACCGAACTAGATCCCCTGCAGCCAGCCATTCTCATCCCACTCTTTTGCCAGTGCATATAGGAAAGACTCGCGTGGCATTACGCCCACTCGCAACGATCGATCGTGCCACGAGATTTTAGGCGGATAGACAGCCAGCGGTCTGTCCTCGGTACTCTGAAGTCTGAACCGCTCCACGACCAGACACGACATGAACATGGATTGAATTAGTAGGTTTCCAGCCCATCGCTCCGATTCAACATACCCAAGCGTTGCTCCATTTTTGTATACTCACATTCTCGTATTAACTGCCCACCATCGCTGCGCGATTGTCGTTCCCACCTCGCATTACGCATGGTCCACCTGACCTTTTCAGTATGCACACATCTCTACTATTATCAGTTTCCTCACACCCTGATTCAGTACGCTTCAAGGGTCAGTATTTGAGAAGCACATAAAGTGTGCAAGTGAGAGTGAGGAATTTCCTGGTGAAGGCGCCAAACCTAACCCTATGCGGAGAGTCAAACCAGTAATGAAACGATATTTACAATGGCACCAACTAATCATACCACTGGTCCACGCGGACAGGTCTTCCACAACAATGAACTCCCGGGGCCGTGGCAGCTGTTCATTTGTGTTGCCGAAGACTAGGCTACGTGAAAGCTTTGAACTGTCCAGCGAAGGAATTTCGTTCTTGAGATCAGGTTTGCTGTTCCACCGCTGTACTACAATGACTTGGAATGTGTCAAACACCTGGCACATTAGTGTATAACAAATATACAGGGACTGGGACATCTGGCCTCGCAGAAGGATTGGGAACACACTGCTTCTTAGATGCATTCAACAAAGACACGAATGCGCGAGAGCTACGATTCCTTCTTTCTGAATTCACAGGAATTTCCCCAGACAACTAACGTCATCCTTCCAGAAAACGGCGCCGCCGTCTTTTTGGGGTTATCATCAATCTGAGTAGCACAGAGCCGGTTTAAGAGCTCATAAAATTGTCTCTGAGTAAACGAATCAATATGTATGTTCGGCATTGTGCCGGCGCCTTCCACTGGGAACACCACTGAGACTCCACGGCGGTGAAATCCATTTACATCGCACTGCACGTATGGATGCGAAGACCCGGAGACTATTCAAGCTCTGAAGCAATCATGAAGTTATTCCTAGAATCACCAGAGCGAGTGGCGGTTCTGGAACGTGTGTCCTCACCGTGCGTTGCAACCGACGGTGTACCGCCGCTATCGTGTACGACCGCAACTGCTCGTCTCTCCCGTATCGCTCAGATTCGACCAACCACCGCAGGGCGATTTCCGTGGCCCATACCGCATCCCCCTGTACAATTCAATTCAGGTCAAATCCATTTCGCATTGTCATTATTTTCAGTTTCTCACACCTTTATTCAGTACGCTTCGAAGTCGGGTTGTCGTTCGAGAAGCACATCAAAGTGTGAGAGAGCGTAACTTCCTGGTACTAGTAGGCCTGCATGCATTCTTCGCTACGCTACGCAGCGACATAGAGGGAAAGGGGTTAACGTCGTTGTATGGTGGAACGTGCATACATACTTCGGAAATGAAAAATTTCCAAGACTGGTACCGCCGCCGATATACACGTCTGGTTAGCATACATCCAGGCCAGTTACCCGAAACTTCGTAGTCCCGTTCCTGCTGCGGAATTCCCTGTTCCTTGCTTGGCATCGCTTCGTTCTGCATGATTGTGGGGATTCGCCTCTCTTGTTCGCAGGGGTACAGTTACGCCGCGTATGTTACGTGATTACATCCAGAATCCAGATCAGAGCATTTTTGACGAGTCCTTTGGCACTATTTGTTGAAGAGTCGTATGCCGGGAACGGGACGCGAGCGACGCGGGACGGAGCGGCAGATGTTGTTCGTGATAACGGACAAGGTAAAGTAGTACAGGTGTGGCGAGATAAACTAGGTACTGTACAGTTG
>JBBPJP010000708.1:0-16240 GCA_038088775.1 Boletus barrowsii | reverse complement strand
CAGAACGTGACGGTGGTGAAATCACTTCAGGTGTGAGAGACAACGGAGCCACGTCATGATTCCCGTCAGTGGTATCGCCGCGTCCAGGCGAAGTAGAAGTCGATGCTTGTGCTTCTTGACTCGGCTGTCCCGTCAGAATGGGGCTCTTCCACAGACGATACATGCTCTGGATCGTTGCACCCTTTGGCTTATTTTCGGGCCCCAGGGAAACGGGCGCGATATTCTCCATGCACATCACCTCGCCTCTATGGCTCGCATGGATCCCCGGGATCGTCATCGTGCGACCTTGAGAGGGTTGAGTGTGAATTAATGATGGTGTAGGGTTCTCCTCCATCACTTCTGTGAAATCCCGGTCTTTAAAAGGATCACTGGACACGTTGTCGCCCAACGAACGCGACAAACCCGGAGAAGTCGACCCACTCGACGACGAAGTCATGCGACCACCTGACGTGCTGGGCGACCTCCCTTGTTCCCTCCCACCTCCTTGAGGAATCGGAACGGGAGATGACCCTCCGTTGACCTTTTCCGGCTGCTCACGTTCTCTTCGTTCTATTACCGCTGCACGCATGTCCGCATAACTCTGGCGACCCCGCGTGCTCTCGGCCCGGGGTCGGTGATCAGGTGGTCCTACATCCGGAAAGTCATCCGGAGACGGGTTCCCGCCAACGTCCTTCTTCAAGCCCCAGACGCCCCATTTCCGCATGGCCTCCTTAGCGGTATTACTCAGTGCTTGCTTGTCCCCGGCTTTTGACTTGAGTGTGGACAGGAACGAATTTGTGGTGCTCGTCCCCAAAGAGTGACGTGGACTCTTGGAGGTCGCGCTGGTGTCGGAAAGGTAGTTGGAAGACTCATCGCCACCTACTGACGACGATACAGAATGAGCGCGTGACGACCTTGAACGTGTATGTGAGTATGGGGATGAGGGACGTGGGGAAAGATATTCGTGGTCGTCCTGGTCATTGTCCGAGGCGTCCGATGGCTGTATAGTGGCGGTATCAGGGGGAGGGGTAAGACTGCCATTTGGTCTTGCACTCCGTTCTCTCTTACCGTGCACAACTTCTCCTTCCACTTCCTTTGCGTGTCCGAACTCAAGTTCCGTATCTGGACCAGAAGAGAACCAAGAAGAGCGTCGCCTAGCTGCTGTCGAAGTCTTCTCCGAGGATGTGGTTGGGGAGCGAATGATGGGTATGCTGTCCAGTGACGGTGTCTCCGTTACTGACTCCCGTTCAGAGGGAGTGCGCACAAGGGTAGATGGTCCAGCCTCCTCCGGTGGCTGGGAGCCTACAAAGGGCTTGGTGGCTACCTCTGGCGCTGGCGCTGTCATTGGGTTTTCTGAACGTACGGCATCAGCCCACACTCCACCACGGTGTTCATACTCGGCACTGTCGAAGAAACTGATATCGTCCATATTGGGGAGCACTACAGAATCAATGATCTGTGCAACGTTGAGAGTCCACGAGAAAACATGTTCGAGTGTTCACTCACGGTCTCTTCGATTTTGGCCTCGATCGTGTTCAAAATCATGCTCCAAGTAATCTGCCGGTCGCTCACAATAGGTTCGACGTTGATGACCATGCGCGGTGCCTTCGTGAAGCCATACCATATACGGCTACTTGGAGGGCGTTTCACCTTGACGAGAAGGTTGCCTTCGAGCTCGCGCACCACTACAGCCAGAACGAGTTTGACCGTATACGACTTGAAGCGTGCTCCGAGGTTGATCACAGCGGTCGCCTCGACGGTGGCACGAATCTCCCCCTTGTACAAGAGACCCACTTCCAGCGACGCGTCGCCCTCCTTGGTGAGTTCCTTGAGCATTGGCTTGCTCAACGTCGGTGCCTTGTCACCGACTGAGAACCGGGTTACAGCGACGTCTGTGAGGAAGGCGGGACGTTTGACCTTGGACAACTTCTTCATGAGACGACTGATGATGTACGACTCGAGCGTCTGGGTCTTGTAAAAGCTATAAAAGACGCGTCCCAACAACGCGTTGAACCACCGCATCGGGATGACGTCTGGTTGTTCGTCGAGCGTAGCGACCAAGGTGTTCATCTCGGATGGCAGGAACACGGGCTTGAGCGGACTCAGCGTTGGTGTGCCTGATGGATGGTCAGACGCGTGCACGAGAGCGAGGTACCAGTCCTCCATGTCGACGCAAGACCGGACAAAGATGAACCAGGGGGCGATGGGAGCGTCTTCTTGGGCGGCATCTGTGCTCTTCTCATCCTCTTCCTGCTTCCTCGCCTGGTCCCCATCTGCCTTGTCGTCATCTATCTCCCTGGACACGCACGTGATGGTTTTCTCTGTACCCCTAGATCGAGGCTTCAAGCAAATAGCATTTCTCCGCGTAAACAGCTCTCCATCCGCCAACCCCTCTGGATAAATCAGCACGTCATGCCCACCCAACTCGACTGCGGCCTCGCAGTCGGTCATACCCTCGTCTTCATACAGATACATGATTTTGCGCTTGAGTACGACATACCACATGTCCTTTGGACGCGCACGTTTGGGGTCTTTGGAGCGCGAATCGAGGTAGGATTTGACAAAGGTCACGTACGAGGCGTCGTTGGAGGACTCTTCAAAGGTGTGTCGGACGGTGAGCCAGCCTTTGCGGGTGTGGGGGAGGTCATTTACGTCGTTGGGTGGGTCGATGGGGGATTCAGAGGGATCTTTTGTGTCGGTGCGTTCAACCTGACGCGGTTTGGGATTGGGGTCAAGTGCTGGTACGGAAGTGTAGATGGTGATGCAGAGAAAGGCGAATATGAGGAGGGGAACGAAGGTCAAACCGCCGAGTACATATGCATACAAGAGTGCACGAAGAGACATGTCAGTAGGAAAGGGTCAGAGGCAAGAAAAGGAGCGGAGTGGATTCGGTCAGTTTCCCACATGCCCGTAGTACACGTGTAACGCTCGTCATTTCCGCGACCACAAAAGGTGGACTGAGACTCATGACAGTGCTCATATATTCAGACGTGAAGAATCTTGGTCTCTCGCGGACAAGAAATTACTTGGTCACCTCGGATTGACAAGATCAGATAAACGGAGGGGGAGTCTCGGTGGATGTAGAGCTTCGATATGGTCCAGGCCACGGTATTGTACTCCACTCTGCGCTTTGACGCTGGTGGAAGTGGGCCTTATCGTCATCCTGTGTGAGAGTGGGAACTGCAACGGAGAAATGAAGGGGCTGGGTTGGCAACGAACCTATCAAGAGGGGATAGATCAGAGGCATTGCCATGATCGGAGTGATAAGTCAACGAACAGCAGAGACGGAGGCATGAGGCGATCATTATCAGTGATGCCTCGAGGCTCTGTACGACGGCTGAGACGTCTTTATTGGGGAGGAACGTCCCGAGCGATGAGACTCTTGGGAACGCATGTGGACAATGGGGGACGCGTTGCTGGACAAAGGACGCCTCGAGGCACTGCAGGACCACCCGAACACTCTGCGCGGAACTATACAAGCGCCCATTTGCCTCGAGGCACAGTCGGAGGGTATAATAACCATCGGGATTGTCCTCACTCCCACCTTCTCCTCCTCCCCCCCTTCACATGCTCTCCGCATCCTTTCGCGGCACCTCCAATCCGCAAATGCAGCAGCGTGGCAGATCCCGCCACATCTCCCCCGTCGCACTCGCACGACATGCCTCCGAAGAACGCAGACGGTCAGAACCGGTAAACCCCGCACCTCCTCCACTCTCCCTCGAGGACCAGATACAGGTCGCGTACGCACTCGACAACATCCGTCTCGCCAAGATACTCCTCCTGAACCTCAAAGGCATACACGTCGCCGACGACTCAGACCCTCGCATAGACAACGTCCGCGACGAGGACTTTGACATGTGCTTCGCCCCTTCCGGTCCTCTCACCCTCGATGAAGCCGACAAACGTGCTCTCCAGGAAACACAGCGCAAACAACGCCAGTGGTGGCACGAGTCTCAGCGCACACAGCGTCTCAGAGCTTGCGAAAAGCTCTGGGAAGACGAAAAAAACCGTCTCCACGCAGAGAAACTCCGTGCTCTCCAACGGCGAGAGCACGTCCTTGAGCAGGAACGTGCCCGTCTCGCAGAAAGGTGTATCCAACAGCGTGCCACCAGGGTGCGTCCTCATATATCCCCCCCATATTTCCTCCTCTCACCGCTGTTCCTAGTCTCGTTTGGAGGCGTCCCTCCCCACCAAGCGAGACCATGATCCGTTCCAGTATCCCTTCATGCTGCCATCCAAACCGTCCTCAACCCTGTCTTCCAAGAAGACCTTGACACGTTCCCCTGGACGCCACAATCGCTCCGTCTCCTTCAAAGAGGTCATCAATGCCATGAACGGCCAACTCTTCCCTCCGGACGCCTCGGAGCGTGCAGATGACGCCAGACGCATCGCCGGCTTGCCCATACCCTGCTCTGCCCTTCACCGGCGCAGGGCTTCAGTGCGTACAGAGCTCCTCGACAGTCTTCTCCAGGTCGTCGAGTGGCAGCAGGGAGAGAGACGAAAGGCCAAGGGCAAAGACATCGTCTGCGAACAACAGCCTCTCAAGTCCCAACTTCCTACCCCCGACCCTATACCCTCGCTCCCGTCTTCACTTTCCGCCACCTCCTTGTCCTCCTCTACATCCTCCTCACGCTCTGGTTCTTGGCTCACTTTTGGCAGTTGGCGTTCCACTGCCACCGATATCACCACCCCTGATTCCCCTCTCTCGTCTCCCACCTCTACCCAGCCCTGTCTTCCCACTCTTATCGAGACTCAACGTGAACTCCACCCACGCTGCGCTTTTGTTCGCATCTCTCTCTCAGACAGTCCTTTGTATCTCCCGACTATCTCTCACCACACCCTTGTAGAAGATGGTGGTCCGCACGCTATGCCTTCAGGCTCTGCCATAGAGACTTTCCCATCTCTCAAAATAAGAGGAGCCCTCGTAGAGCATGTCACCCGTTCCGTTGCTACCATCATCGGAGCCGCTAAAGGTCTCCAATCTGCCTACATCACCGCCACGATGTTCACCGCAGGATCTGCTTATGTGGATCGTGTTACGCCTTCACAGCCTCGCATCTCATTGCGATGTCAGCGGCCCCCGCGACGAGAGGGGTATCGCGCCCTTGCCAAAGACGTCCGCAGGTTTACAGACTCCACAACGTCTACCAGTCAATTATCCGAACCTGTGCACTTCATACCGCTTGTGTCGCAGCCATCGGGAACTGCCGCTCTACCTAAACCACCCGTGCCAAAGAATGCTGTCATATTTCCATCACCCCTGCGGCCACGTACGCCACCTGCTGTGCTTGCTTATCGAATGCGGCCTGTTGCGAATCCTGCTGTCCTCCGGCTAAGGGCGTTGCAAAACCTCATGGATGCCCGTGGGAAGGAGTGGGAAGGTCGAGCACGGGAAGGTGGGCTCGGGTGCGGAAAGGAACGTATGCTTGGGATTGCCTTTGAAGGTAGGGGACGGAGCGGACTTGGATGCGAGGTCCGCTTCGTGGTCGCATGACTCGCCCGAGTACACCCTCTCAAGATGATCCGTCTGCATGTGACCTCGTACAATATCCCGCCAATGACTCTTATAATGGGTTTATGCACATTTAATGCTAATTATCCCCACATTCTCCCTCTGTACTCAGACTTACTCGCGGTGCGCATTTCTAGTGTCTGTTGTATCGATAACTTTTGTGTCTTTGCATCTCGCGATATCCCTCATGTTCCCCGTATACCACTTGCCGTTTCTCTTTTGTTTTCTCGTTGCGCAACCATGTCTTTTTCCCCAAGTCACCCACTAGTTTGACAATGTCATGCAATAATAGATTCGACCAAGGTATCACAATTAAATTCATCGACTAAGGTCTAGAGTAGATCCGCCCTGCGTCCATGCCCGATCCAATACCGCCTGCTGCGACCACGGTGACGAGGGGATATTACGGTTTGGGCCAACACTAACCGGTGGCGCAGGGACAGCATTCCGAGTGAACATGGGCGGTCGCCGTGGCTGCTGAATGCGTGAGCCATTTGGTATGTCCATTGCGCGCTGCAAGGGGGGCCCATTCCCTACTGGGGCTTGTTGGGCCTGAGGTGGTGCAACATTGGACTCCCATCCTCCCCACGC
The DNA here is from genome assembly GCA_038088775.1 of Boletus barrowsii. Lineage (NCBI taxonomy): Eukaryota > Fungi > Basidiomycota > Agaricomycetes > Boletales > Boletaceae > Boletus > Boletus barrowsii. The sequence continues at coordinate 10,158 of JBBPJP010000708.1, read as the reverse complement.
CACACTCTCCTGTTGTTGCTCATTGTCCAAGTTCCAGGCACCGAATCTAGAACCACTCGACGCTGACTCGCTCCGTTTCCGTGTTGGGCCTATCCGCAAGGTTGAACATTTCCCGCTCTCTTCTCGATCCAAATCCAGCGTCACCCCCTTTTCTGCCAGCGAGGCGAGGTCGATGCCAAGCATCTTTCGTAGTTCTTCATTTTCCTTCTCCAGTCGGGTAATTTCAGATTCGCGTTCGAGCGCCCAGTCGTCACGAAAATTCGGTGGCGTATTCTCCCCGAGAGTCTCGATGAGTGATTGTACGTCAACCTCGCAATCCTCCGCATTTTCATCGGCCGAGTCTGAATCTTCCCCGATCATGGAGCGGTAAAGTGCTCGGAGGTTCTGGGCGAGACGCTGCATGGCAATGGCAGTCTGCGTCTCCGTGGCGAGGTCGTTGAATTGATTCTGCGAGTCGCACGCAAGGATCAGGCCTTCGTAATGGCGCGTCAGGGTAAGTTCATGCTGCTGCGCCGCCAGCTGTCATCAAAATAGATGTACCCGTCAAGGATAGATAGCAAGGTGCGATAAGACGCACTGCATGATTGCGGAACTTTGTCATGATGGTTTCCATAGTATTTTCATACTCTTTGAGGAGAAGGCTGAGTTGTTTGTTCTCGTGCAACAATGTTTGATTCTCGATCACGAAATGGGCGTTCATACGCTCCAATTCGGATTCGAATGCCTCTGCGGCAGAGGCAGGGTCATATCCCTGCTGCGCACGGCAAAGGGGAGGCGAACCTTTTGAAATGTCGGTATTAAACCGCCTGAGGGCAAAGCCAGAATCGGAATGTGCAGCCTGTTCCTGTCGGTTGTGCCGCTTCAGCCAAACATGGTTAGGGAAGAGGGTGTAACGGAAACCTTGAGGACAGCTGCTCTGGAATGGAGTGTGGCGGTCATTTTCTGATTGTGCGCGAGCTGATCGCTGAGCTCGTGAACAAGCAGCCATGCGCGGAGCAGGTCGTTGTCCATGATCATGTCTGGCGTCGTTAGAAGGCGTCCCGATAAGGAAGATGGATGCATGAGAAGACGAGTACTCGCCGACGGTGCGTTCAACGTTTCTGGTGGTCCTTGCTGCTGTGCTTGGACTGGTCAGTGCGCAGCCTCGGATGACCCCAAGCTATGCGACGAGGTGGGGGACGGCAAGGGATTCGTGGGAATCGCGCTGAAAGGGAGTCGTTTCTTTTGTTCACCTGTTAGACTTGGCTCAGCTTCAGTGTACAACATCCAACACAACACTCCCTTTTTTTTTCTTTGCCGTGTTCATTTCAGACAACCCCCACGCACTTCACGCACTTGTTTTTCCGTCATCTCGCAGCACTGGTGGGTCCATATCCGACCACGTTCTTCGGCAACCGTCTCAATTTCAGTCTTCAGCTCGCCCGCTTATCCGACTCTCTCTCGATATCCCCTCATTGTTCTGCCTTTGCATTTTCCAAAAACATGGCTTCGACTTCCACCTCTGGTCTCTCTGCATCCGTAACCCGCATTCTGTCCTTGACTGGCTTTGCCAAGGAGCTCAAGACAAAGGACATCCAGGTCGCATTCTCCGAGTGGGAAGGCATCGGTGGAGGGTTCAAGATCAAATGGAGAGACGATACCAGCCTCTTGATCGTCTTCCAAGACGCTTCCGTAGGTACGCCGCCGTCATATACATACCATACTCGTGCACTCTTGTCCTTACCATCACCCCATCACATAAAAATAGCCAAACGTGCTTATCTTCACACCCTCGCATTCCCTCCTGCTATTCTGGCCACCACCCCAACAGCATCCATCAAGCCCTATGATGGTCCTGACGCGCAGAGCGTCATCCAGACAGTAAATTCCCGTGGCCAGCACAACAGCAATCCTTCACGTGGGCACAACATGCGCGCTGCCTCCATTTCCGTTTTCCCCAGCCGCAGTGCCAACAACAGCCAGAACAGCAACAGTCTTCGTAACGGAAACGGTCACGTGCTCAATACGACCATTTCAGAGCACTCGCCCAAGATCAGTGGCCGGGAACCATCCCCTACCCTTCCCTCGCTTCCTTGTCACCCTTCCTTGAACGATCTCATTAACTCTGCAGTCTCTCACGAGGATCCCGCAATCTTGCATGCCGAGGGTCCTCCCAAGATCGGTGACCCTGGGAGGAGAATGCTTGGAGCTGCCCTTGGTGTGAGACACCCCGCGTTGGGTCCACGCGTCATCAGTGGAAATATGAACGGAGGCGGCAGCCCTGTCTCCGCACAGCGTGGTACGTTTGACTCGACTCTGCGAGACGTTCAGAGGGCAGTGGGCAGTCTTATTGTCGAGTAGAACATGTGTCTGTTGTGATTCAATGAGTTTGTCTTTGCAGTGGCATACGAGCGTGTGTAATTGATGTTTTCCGTGCCCACCATGTTTATATCTGCGGGCTTCCTTCTCACCTTTGCATGTTCGCGGTCCATATTGTTCACAGTCCTTCATTAGTCTCATCCAGGTACAACTATACTTGTATACACTGTCATCATCAATCATCCTGTGCAGCTCGGGGGCTGTTGAAAACGAGTTCAAGTCATTCAGCCGCTGCCACTACTCGGTCAGGGTAGCGACGTGGGCTCCTGAATTGAAATGTCAGACCCTTGCCATCGGAAAAAAAGGGTGTGTAGGCCACACATTTGTCGTTAATAACCTGATCAAGTTATCCGACAAACTCGTAACAAGGATGATAATCGCATGCAGATCGGTGATCCTGACCTACGACTTGGTTGGGCCTTGCTGAACAAGCATGGCAGGCAGTATGTCCATCTGGACAGGTGGCGTACTGTCACAAACTGGCAATCAGCGCATATGAATCAGGTGGTCTCGGCCAGTTCCAACTCTGCCATGTATCAGCATTGGCAACTGCGGCGCGGCGACGCGACAGGCTGAGATGAGATGCTGTCACCTTCAAATACTACTAGCAACCCCTGGTGAGTAGTTGTTCCGAACTCCACGATGTCATTTCGCATCCTCCTATATTGTGGGTCGCCCGCACTGAGTATATACTTACTGTGGGGAACGCGTGCCAAGCTTGTCCATGAGAACCTCGAAGGTCCCATTTCGGATCCCGGCGACTCATCGTCCAGCCAGGTTGATGGTGTCTATGTGTGCATTTGGCTGTACGGGACGTATCCCCACGGACGCTAGAGACCGCCCACGCACACACTGGGAAACGTCAAATCACGGAACGTCATGGAAGCAGTTCCATATTGGTATCGTACTGGCTCGTCGCCATAGAACGCCGCTTCAGTCAAGGTTTCATGGCGCTGTCAACACGCGGCCCAGGTGCGCCCTTCCTCCACCACCAATCGTAACCTATCATTTTCCTGATTCACAAGTCAAACCCCCTCAATCACGGCACCGCCCTGTTGTTGTCCAGTACATTCTGCTCGCTGATTTACCGGATATATCTCACACGTATGGCGCTTTCACCTCAGCATGGCGATCCCGGACCATTTCAACTCTGTCCATTCTAAACCCGTGCGGTTTACGGTCTAGTCAAAACGTGTTTCATTAAGCCCCTCTCCCCCCATTGTGCTGACTAGTCACTTCGGATCCTTCGCCGCCATTTGATAAATGGAAGCCCGAGCGCAGCCCTAAGTTGCATGGCCATGCACTTTCGAGGCATCCGATCAATCAACTGCCAACGTCAGAGATACACGGGTACATATAAATGTACACTATCATTCAGTCGAGCCGTCCCTGATACTCCCATCCTGGGTCCCTACTTACCATCGGTTAATTGGCTTCCCTCAAGCCTCCCGATTTGGTCTTTATGATCTCCACTGCCTGCTACCCTTATCCCGTGAATGATAAGTCAGCCGCCCGCCGAGCTGCCTTGCAGCCACACATATATTCTCCATCCGAGTCGCACAATTCGCCAAGAAACACCATGTACCCCCACCACGCCACAGGAAGTCCATCTCCCACTTATATCTACTCGGGCTACGAGCAATATTATTCCAAGGACAGCTGGGTGACAGCCACTCCCAGCTCTTGGTCGGCATATTATCCCTTCCCTCCTCGGTCATCGTCCCTTCCCCAAACCGCCGTTAATCCAAAGGTTACCATTCTCCCTCCTCAACCCATTCTCGTCTCGGACATCGACACGCCGTCCTCCATTTCTTCTCATTCCGTCCTGACGCCGTCTTCCCCATTCGCACAACACGATGTAGATGGGATGGAGTTCCAGGCCACGGAGTTTGACGAGTTCGATTGTGATGACGAAGACGATTTCATGGACTCTGATTTTGCGGACGAGATGGAAGGGATAGATGAAACAGACCAAGGGCCTTCGCCGCTCTATGGCGCATCAGCACCACACGCCATCAAGTCTACTTCCGCACTTGAAGGGGCGCTGGGTGACACACTACTATCATCGTCCTATGGTACCAATTCAGGCGCATTTACGCCAGCTGACAGAAGACTGTCTGCTTCTGTCCCGGGTTACCCGAGCACCTCGCACCGGTCCAGTGCTGCTGCGCACCAGCGATGGTCCGAGAAAACGCATTCACCTACGCCCGCAACGTCCTTTCACGACCCTGACGCTTCATACCGTTCGCAACAGCCGTATACCCAGCGCAACTATCCATCTTCGACGTCTCTGTTCGCACCCACCTCGCCATCACTGTACAACCACCCAGCATCATCCTCGTCGCTCGCAGGCGCATTCGCATCTTCCGTTCCATCACCACATGCAGCACGACCCACATCCAGCCATCCACTGCCCATCCTGCAACCCCAGCCGATCCGCCCTATACCTCCTATACCCCTGGCTGATCTCACATCCAGTGCCAACGACGGTTGTTCGTCGGAATCTCTTCATGCATCACCGCGATTACGGACGCTATCGCCCCTTCCACTGCTTTGTCAGCCAGTGTCAGATGCGGTCAGGTATCAGTTCAAGGGACCTGCAGAGGGCGTCCTTGATCATGATGAGGCTCGCTATGACCACGAGAACGCATCAGAATCGATGTGTCAGGATCTCGTCACCCCGTCCCAAAACGACCGGTTTGCGCCACAAGGGTTGGCTTATTGTTCGGAACATCCGTCTACCGGCGGAGCATGCGCCGTGGAGGAAAGGCTGTATTCCTGTGGGTGTATGGATTTGCCGATACGGTGGCAATGATATCCATACTATTGAGGACGATTTATACTAAGTCGCATAATTTCTGTCTACTGAAAGGAAGCTTGGTTATTTCAAGGCATCGTATCCATATATCACATGTACAACACGCATCAAGGTCCTATAGTCTACGTATGATATGATATGATAGACATCACATATTTTGGGTTTCATTCGCAGAGGGTTTTGATCTGGATATACATCGGTGTTCTCCGGGACTAATCAAGTGCGTCATTGTAAAAACATGGGTGTACACAAGGACATTAGTGCAACATTACGAGGCGATGACTTTTCTTACTGCGACCGAGGACAAAGAGGATATGTACTGTAACAGGGTCGTTCATCTGATGGGCGAAGAAAAAAAAAAAGATGCTGTACAAGGGTTTCGCGTCGGTGGCGGCGCCAACAATATTCGCCAAGGGATGATTACTGATCAAAGTTGCGGAGCCTTTATCTCCCGCATGCAAGTGACGGGTAGCGTGGTCAGATGTCACCTGCGGCGGATGGGGTCCGTCTTCTCGCGTCACGGGACGTCATGGGTCTAGTCCAAATCCTATCCAGATCACGTATTTGCGGTTTGCGTGGGCTGCAAGACGGAAGACGGATCCGTGCATTACTAGATATATTGCGTCCTCTACGTTGTGTGTCATTCAGGGTGAGGCGCTGTCCTGAGTGAGAAGCAGATGGAACATGTTCCGGCCACTGAGGATGACTGTCCGTGTCAAGAAATGGTATCCGAGTCTTGACTTCCTGTGTTCCTGGGAAGCCCGAAGGTCCGTGGAGTTCAGCATGGCCAGTTTGTTGAGTTTCGGCGACTGATGTGATTGGAAAGGTAGCCAAGTTTGGATTGGACGTAACCGAGAATGGTAACCAACCTCCCGCGCCGCATTCGTCGGCGACACCTCGTGCCTGTGTGGGTATCCGGGCAACCTCTTGCGTGTGGACGACGGGTGAATCCGTCATGGTGTCGTCGGTATCCAAAGCATCTCCTGGCGCCGGGAACAAAACGTCCAGAGTTTGTATCCAATGGGGAATAGATGTCTGCCTATCTTGCTTGCGGGAAGCTCCATCTGTGTCCTGTTGTTTCGCCAGGTTCGCGTTTCGATGGCTGATATGTAGTCGTGGCGAGCCATTTGTGCCATCACGTTTGAGGAACCTAGTCTCAGAAAGCCAGTGACTAAATTCATTAGTTCCCATGGAAGGCTTCCGATCCGATGTTGTGCTCGTCCTGCCACCTGGTTGCTGGGAGTGGTGGATCGACAACAGTCCTTCAAAATAAAGTTTCGTGCGTGCGTGCATATATTTTCTATAGGTACCTTGACATTCCTGGATACCTTGTGCGGGTCCAAGACTGTCAGACATAGATTGATAGATCGCCTGACGTTCGTCCGAAGTGAGGGTTTTCGCATGGGGAAGCAGTCCCTTGTCGCAAGCAGAACACGGCGACGTCTCATTCCACGAAAGCGACAGATCGTCCGTGAGAGCCAGCTCGACAGGATATTCAGTGAGCTGATGCGTTTTCTCGAACACGAGCTTATGTCGGTGCGCAGAGTCCCCGGTGGCGCGTCTCACCGAGGACTCATCCAGGGGATTTACGACCGAGCCAAATGTACAGCCATCGTTCTTTTCCACCGTGGAAGGAAGTGGAATACGCGGAAGAAGGGGATTCACGGTAATGTAGACAGGTGTTGGAACCTCGTCCGGAGAATTTTCGGAAATAAGAGCATCGTTGGTATCCGGGGATTCGTTCGATTCATCGGTTTTGCAGGTAAAAGGAACTTCGACCTTGGGATTCACGGGTGGATTCTTCTTTGGACGACCGGGTTTCGCTTTCGTGACTCCACGGGGTTTGAATAGTTTTATTTCCGCCGCGATGGAGTAATTAGGGTGTGAGCGGAAATTCCTAACTGGTGCCTGTCGCAAAGGGCGAAGATTAGGCTAGTAACCCGTGTGTAAGTCGATTGATCTCGGATAAGGTGGATGATTATGAACAATTACCAAAGGGGTGGGAGTGTCCTTCGCTGTCATTGGATTACCCTGCTTGTCTTCCTTCACCACGCGCAAGCCTCTGCTGTGAAAGTAGTCGTAAATGTGCCTCCTGTCAATGTTGTATCGTTCTTGAAGCTCCTTGCGAACGGCAAACGATGGCATATCCGTGTTTCCGGGTGTAATAAGGGCATCCAAGTCTCGTACGAGGTCTGGTCCGAGGCGCAGTGCCAGGCTTTCGGGATTGACCCTGCGGCGTTGATATACGACATTGTTGGTGTTCGGGTTGTTGCCGTCGGCGCGGCTTCCGGTATCTGCCACCGTCGTATTGTCACCGGAAGCCGCGTGGGCAGCGGATTCGCTCGTGTCTCGGAGGTTCCATGTTTCCATGTCAAGAGTACTAGTTGGCAAGGATCAACGAAACTCTAACGGTGTGTTTAAATATCTGGCGTATCACATCTGTTGGAATGCTGCTGACATGAATCAGGCATGTGACTTCACCCGGATCCATGACGGCGTAAATAAAGTGGCATGTTTATTCTTACGGACAAAAAAATGCTAGAAATACAAGCTTGCAGCGAATACGACTAATACGGATACAATAATCAGCGGGGATCAGACAGTGTGGGAGTCAACGTACTGTCTCTTTTGATTCTGGTCTGTGATTGCTCCATCTTCTTGAACAGTTCGGTGTCACCAATCACCCTCGCGGCATCTCGGACTTCCCGGCAGGTTTCGTCCAAGCGTGTGATGACCCTGACGATGGTCCCTTCCGCCACGTCAGTCAGCAGAGTAATTTGGTCAAATGGCTTGCCGAGAGGCGTTAGGCATGGTCTGAGCTGCACAGAATTTTTACATACCGTTCCCTTTGCCCATTCGTATACCACCTCGACGAGTCCAGTTTTGAGAGTGGACCTAAACTCTTCCGCAGTAACTTTATGTCGGTCTTGGATACGCCCCACCCGATCAGTAATTACACTAATTGCCGTCAAACCTTCTTGCAACCTAGGAGGGATAACAGGTTCGGCGTCCGTTTTCTCTTGGAAGACGAAGCAGGAAAGTAGTGCAACCACTTCCTCGGGTTCATAGTTTGCGAGCGTGTTCTCAAGGATAAGCTCAGTAAGAACAAGCTCATTGACTGAGTTGATCTATTATATAGTAGTTATTATTGCGTGTCATGTGGAGAGAAAGAAAAAGTACCTCGCAAGCTACTCGCCCCTTCAGCTGGACCGTCTGATTTTCATTGATAAAGTTAAGCTCCCTTAGTACTTGGATCCTTTGCTCGTACTCTGGAATAAGTTCCAAATTCTGTTCAGAGATTGCTTCCTTCAACGTGGCTATCTTTGACCGTAGAATTCTATGGCCATGGATGTGAATATACTGTCAAACTTATCAATAGGGCTGATCGGCTCTAAAATCAACTGTCTGGACTCACATGGTCATCAAAGTCCTCGCATAGAGTGCATTCAAACATGTCAAGACTCTTGCGAATTTCATTCCTAGTACGAAGAGTATCCTGGAATTCGAGGGTGCGCATGCGACTCCAGTCTATCTCCAGCAACGTGCCACCTGTAGCCCATTCCATGACTACAATTTCCAGGGCGGACGTTGCCTCAAGTATAGGAGTCTTCCTATGACTATCCACAATTGCCGAAGCATCTACCTATGCTCAAGTTCTGAATGTTCTTCAGGAACTGGGTAAGGTGCAACAGCTTACCTTCACAGCCTTATTTGTGATGAAAGAAATACTGCTCAAATTAACACTGGTAACCTCGTACGTGGCATGATCAGGCTTCAGCATCGACGGAACAGGGGGCCACCTAGGAGAGACCGCAATTCCACTGGCATCTATGTCAAGGTATTTGTGAGCTCAATTCAACTGCAAGAAAGGAGGAATAACCTTGCTTATCGTTCTTCTGCCTTCGGTCCACGAGAGCGAGGACGAAACATTTTCGCTCACTTCCTGATTCCCGGAGATCGGGCTTCAGCACCACTGCTGCGTGAAAAGGATAAAAATGCTGACACGGTCACATTCGCCAACCTGCCCGTGTTCCGAATTACAGAAGATACTTACCGTGTTCCTTAAAATAACTATTCGGCCAGTTCCAAGGACATTCTGATTAGACACACTGCCAGCAGCCATCGAAATGAGACGTTTATTATAGTCCACTAAGGCACTCTGGGCATCGTAATAGTGTCCAATGTCGTTCGAGCAAATGTCACACTGGAGGTCGGGCATTGAAAGGAGATTTCTCTCGTGCTGCGGGAAATCCAGTACTTGCCTCGGAGATGGATCTCGCACTCACCTCAGCAACTGCTTTTTGCTGATCTGGTAGAAGTCGCTGGGAAGCATTCTCCGAAAAGCTACGTTTGATCATCTCCTCTACTCGGAGAGCCTCCACCCTTAGGAGATTGAGGATCATGTTATAGGTAAGGCGAAATTGTGACTGAAGTTTTGCTGGGGTCCCGAGAATCATGGTAGTTAGCGTTGTTTGCTACAACGGTGCGGAGTCAGTTCATGACGTGCAAACCATCGCGTACGCTCATACATCAGGCAGCTCACCGCCCGCAACGATAACAACAGTGCCAGTAGTGTCTAAGCCACGACGCCCAGCACGACCAGCCATCTGTGTGTACTCTCCAGGTAGAATGTCTCTGAAAGAGCGGCCATCATGCTTTCGAATACTTGAAAAAACTACACATCTGGCAGGCATGTTAACACCCTGCGACCACCTGTTTGTCAGACGTCGCAATAACGCCAATGTCTCTCCTTACCATGGCAAACGTTTCAGTTGCAAATAAAACTTTCACCAATCCCCGAGCGAATAATATTTCGACTACCTGATGCGGATAGATTGGCAATTGTGATACCGAGGAATAGCGGCTTACTTCTTTGACAATGGGCAACAATCCTCCATGGTGCACTCCAATACCACGAGAGAGGAGGTCGCGCATTTTGCTGATTTGCGGCAACTTCTTGTCAGATCCTGAGAAGGGGGTTA
>JBBPJP010000707.1:2849-16257 GCA_038088775.1 Boletus barrowsii | reverse complement strand
TCGGGACTTGTGATGAAAAATTGAAGGGAAATAGTCAGTCAAAAACTTTATTTAATCACTCCATCCTACAGGCTTTCATTTTCATTCGTCACAGTCGAAAGTCTGAAGCAGGAGCATTTCGTGTCGGTGCAGACGTCCTTCGATGCGTTGTTTCGGGGATTGGATCCCAAAAACGTCAACTTCAACCCCGTGTTAGACATGGCAGCGGAGTACTTTACCCACCTTGGTGTCGTGTGTAAGCAAACTGCCCAATCGCTTTCAGACGTTTGACGATCGTCAATGCGGCAGTCATGAGTCCAGGAGGGAGAAAGTCCGGGGCAAGTACTGAGTTTTCCGTCAGTGAAGTCGTCAACGAGGAGACCGACAAGCTCCTTCAGCAAGTGAACGAAGCAGGGAATTTTGGAAAACGAAAGCAAGAGCTCTTCAAGGCATTGGTGCGTGTATATTCATCTCGGAGCTATATCATCCTCATCACCGTACCAAGCAGTCATTTAAACGTGATGGGGATTTCTGCCTGTTAACTGGCGTAGGATTTATGCATTCCAAGAAGAAACCTGGGGCTTATCCTGCTCTGGCGCACATCATTCCAAACTCTGTACACGGAAAGGTTTGCATAAAACTATTGCAACCACCACTTGTTTCCTTACAACTTTCATTTAGCCCGACACTCTGAAGTGTATAGCTATGTTTGCTGGTCCCGCCGCAAGAGACGAGGTTGTGTGCCATCTGAATGACATCGGGAATGTCATGAATATGGAACTGAATGCTCATGCCTCATATGATAACTTGGACTGGGGAATCGAAGCAAAGGAAGAGGGTGGAGAGGTGCGATTTCATCGATACCCCATCATCATTACTGATCCAATGATTAGGTCAAATACTTCTTTCGAACGGTTCCCACCAATCCTGGTGTTCACGACCTGTTCTTCATCAATTTGAGGGATGGTGAAGAAATTCGGTTCGGAAAAGGACCCGAAGGCAAGAAGCTCGGCAATGGACCCCTCCCAAACCTTTGTAACCTTCAGCTGGCTGTTGCTCGAGTTCTGAAGCTGAGTGGTGCTGCTGATTTAATCTTGGAGTGGAAGGACCTTGCCGATGACGATGGATATTATCGTCCCTTTATTGCCTCTGAAGAGTTCTGTGATATGTTGGACGCTAAACTCTTTCTTTCTGGCAGAGCCATGGTTGCATAGTTATCCCCTCCATACGAAAGGATCGGATGGGCCTCAAGACCCGACAGAACCGTGATCTAATGTCTCCTCAGGTGTCAAGCCCAGTGAAAAGTGGACAACTGGAGATCACGGCACATGCATAGAGGTCCAGGGGACGCATTATCATTTGTACTATAGTCTACAAAGACATACCAAAAACGAGCTTGTTCATCACATCGTTCATTGGGGCGGATGTTTGTCCGGGACAACTACACTCCCTCCTCACCTTAGAATTTTCCGGAACCATCATATAGATATCTGGGGACGTATATGTATGTGCGTATGGGAAAGTCTAGTGGAGTGTACTCATCCATCCGACCATCTCGTACTGTGCAGCTGAGACAGCAAATGGGAGTATCGGCCATGCAGCTTGGCCGTGGAAGCCGTCGGCATATCTCTGTCAGGGATGCTGATAGGCTGGTTATTGCGATGCGAGAAGGGATAAGCAGCTGTTGTATACGCATCCAACAGCGCCGTGCTCTGGTTGAACTGGCGCGCAACCAGCGAAGTCTCCGGTACGTTCTTGATCGCGTAGGAAATGATCGATGACGGCGTCGGAGTGCGGTGGTACAGATGGCGAAGGTGAGTCGAACAACACGACGCCATTCACCTGGACACCACGAGATGAACGTCACGGTCAAACAATACGTCATGGATCTCGACAAGAAAAGACTGACCTCGATGCGTCGCCAATCCGCAGAGACAGCGGTTCGGTACAGTTGGGCCAAACTGCCCGTCAGCGAGTCCATGTCCGTATACATTGGAGGCGATAGGGATAGATGGAGGATGGACCGGGAGTGTCGCGACATGGTCCCTGGGGTCGTCCAGAATTGGATCCATCGCAGAAGAATGGAACCCGAGCGGAACCTGGAGGAAAACTACCCTGCGACCAAAAACGGACGTCAGATGGGTCGCCAACTGTTCTTCAACGGGTCCGGAGACTACACAAGAGGACTCCATGTTCTCCTACACAACCGCCACGTTCGAAAACGACGTGTCAGCCGTCAGAGTAACCTGAGTCACCTGTGCAGAAGGAAGGTTGATGGAAACCATTCCTGTTTTCCCAATGGCACATGGGTGTGCTCGGTGCGTTCGCGGGTCTCTGTGGTGGCCTTGGTAGTACTGGCGGTTCAAGTGAGTCCTTTAGTGCAGTTCCAAGTGCTTATGCATATGCGGCTATTGGTTGCTCCGTGAGAACACGTAAAGTAGAAGCGGTCTTTCCGTGCGACGCTAACAAGGTGCTACATATGTACAAGCTCCAGTTCTGGCTGTCGCTGCGCGGGAACTAACTCTACTTACGAGAGGTGAGCAGCGGTGTTGGTTTGGACGCCGGTTAGTCCGAGGGGTGCATGTACAATTCCACCGTTTTTGTGCTTGTATTTCCTCCGTTCTCCGACCACATTGGCAACTTTTCGATGGAGCCGCGGGGCCCATCAAGGCCAGATGTGCAAAACACAACCAAGCGAGAACGCCACTTACCCGAGTAAAACATTGGCCAACCGTTTCGAGAGTTCACACTGAGCCTCGTGCAGGTAGGCTAACGAAGATATTCAGATCAAAACGTAACCGTGATCCTTCTTTGCAGATGCGTTTGCTGCTTGCATTCCAGCCATGAAATTTGGTCAATGATAACCCTAAACCGTTCAACGTGAGTACGTTGTGTGAACCACTCTGGCAGGTCTTCCATGGAGGATCACTGCAATACCAAATACGCCACAGACTAACTGCGATCGTTGTGTCTATCTGTTTGGTCCACCAAAGGGTATAAAATGGGCTGAATATCTGCCCAATGGATCTGTCAGTCCTCACACAACAATCCTGTGTATCTCGTGCTTTATCCACATACAATGTCGAACTCTGTATGTTTTTATTGACATGGATGATTCATGCTCATGAGTTTCTCAGGTCGTTCGGTGGGGTGGGCGGCGTTGGGTATCCAGCGCCTCTGAAATTCTCAGTGAAGAAGTCTCGAAGGAGAGTGGCCAGTCCACTGACGATGTCTGACGAACTGGTACGCCTACCATGCCTCTATGATTGCCGAGGAGCAAGCTAATGAATAAGAGGTACCAGGAGATCGCTAGTAGCCTAGTCCCCCGCGACTGAGCGCAGCATTGCAAGCATCTTGTTTTCTTCCATGATTGTTGAACCGTCGTTTGTGTAGCCGCGTCGTTTTTGTGATCGTAGCCGTGTTTGAGTAGTTTGCAACCGTGTTGATTTTGTAAGCAGTGGAATTCGAGGGTGATGTGGATGGTGTCATCCCCGCTTGTCAAGCGGGTCATATTCATTAAATCAGTATGACACTTTTTGTTTCTGATCACTGACGATTTGGTGTGGAAAAAAAATGAAGTCAGTTATCGCAGGACGACGCTCACCTTTCGTAATCGCTGAAAAGAACACATGTTCGACAGGCGCTTGCCAGGTTGCTTTGAAAAGAGTGGCGAGAGCTCAATCAAAAATTTGGGCGGGGGCTGGTCGCGCTCTGACGTAGTCCTCCGGGGTCAACCTGTCTCTGCACATGTATCAAATCGCTTGGACCTTCTTTTCGCGACGCCCATGGTATGCTGTCAAGGTATGGATGTGACGGGTGTCGTGTGAGGATGTCGGTCTCCAGAGTCCGAGACGAACCGGCCTTGTCAAACAGAAGAATCAGTGGAATTTTGGACCGCAGCAGACCTTGATACTTGCAAAATCAAAGACCTACGAATGCATCCAAGCAACGAGGGTTGACGAACGATGGATCCCCCGGCATGGTGCCGCAGGTTGGGTTGTCTGGCGGCAGGGCGAGATGGAACGTAAAAAAGTCGCATACTTGTCTTTTTAGAGGGAGTGCCGACACGCTCGATCGAGCCGTACAGCCATGATCGATTGATCTACGTGTACTCTCATCAGCACCACACATTTACAACATACGTATGGAAAACATGTGAGACTCACATAGACACACGAAAACGGCTCAAAGTGATGCCCAGGGACGTCCCAAATTGGGATAGGCTCTCCAACCAAGGCTTCCCAAGGCCTGACGATCTGCCCTCGCACAGCGTCATCACGCTCACGGAAGCACGCGGGCGCGTCCGGTACACTGTCTGGACTGAACCCCACAGTAGAACGCAAAACGCAAGCGAGACGGCCCGGGCTGTGTCTCCGTCTCGCGCGCTGACGCATGACCAGCGAGGTCGTCCCAGAGTCAGCGGTACGTTCTTGATCGCGTAGATGATCGATGAGGGCGTCGAACAACAAGGGCGGTGCAGATGGCGAAGGTGAATCGATCAACACGACGCCATTCATCTGGACACGAGATGTGAGAATCAGGGCGGTTTCAAAGGCAGAACGTCAAACCGTCACCGACAGGAATGACAGTTCCGTATACATTAGAGGCGATAGAGATAGACGGAGGATGGACCGGGAGTGTCGCGACACGGTCTCTGAGATCGTCTGGAACTGGATTCATCGCAGAAGAATGGAACCCGCGGAACCTGGGAGGAAAACTACCTTGCAACCAAAAACGGACGTCAGATGGGTCGCCAACTGTCGTAGTTCTTCAACGGGTCCGGAGACTACACAAGAGGACACCGTGTTCTCCTACGCGACCGTCAGAGCAAGCTCCGCCTGTGCGGAAGGAAGGTTGATGGAAACCATTTCTATTTTCCCAATGGCGCATCCCTGAGACGTTAAGCGTACCCTCTTTGCCACGATGGAGAGCGCAGCCTCGATTGACAGGACGCCATCCTGGCTTCTTTTGCTACCAACCTAAGAGGGACTTGGCAAGGTAAGGACACATGAGAGTTGCGTTGCCAGAGCCTCCTCGAATGCTGTTCAGGAACCAAATAACCTTGAGTACAAACCAAACCAACCGGATAAAGCACGACGTACGATTCGTAGGCTCGATCCACCAGGTAGTCCCTGGGTACCAGAGACCTGGATCAATCTCTGCAGGAAATCTTCGATGGACTCTGGTATCGTTTCTAGCATCTATTGCAATCCCGCTGAAGATGGGCGCCTCTGTCTGACCTAGCATTGTATCAACCAAAGGGGACGCGGATAGAAATTTTAATCCTGCCTGCCCACATTGCTATCATTCAATATCCACGAAGCGAATTGACTCGTCTCATTCTGTCGGTCGAATATGTGTTGTATGCCTACCATTATCTCTCGTGCTATGCTATCGAGGGAGCACGTACACTGAGGGTTCATCATTGCAACTCGGCCAGGGACAGCGATGCAGCCTCGCGCCAGGATCACTTCTGGTAGTTAATGCTCGACGTGCTGTGGCACGAGGAACAGGTCAGAGAGAATGCTGCAGCCTGCAGTGATGACTGTTGTTACTGAAGTTGGTGACAGCTGAGACGAACTTGAGTGTGTTACGTCATACCGATTCATGGAACGACACGCTTTGGCAATCCTCGAACAGAACGATCTATGGAACTGGCGTGATACGAAGCGGATCCAGGCGTCAGGAAAACAAGGCGCTAAATTTCAAGTCGCCACCCCTAAACTGCTGTACTTCCTCATCGTGGAATCGCAAGGACTCGGTGGTGAGGTGCTGGATCATTTCTGGAAGCAACTCGGGACCTGTGATGAGAAACTGAAGGAAAATAGTCAGTCAAAACCCTTATTTAATCCATCCTACTGGCTTTCACTTTTCATTTGTCACAGTCGAATGTCTGAAGCGCGAGAATTTCGTGTCGGCGCAAAAGTCCATCGACGTGTTGTTTCGGGGATTGGATCCAAAAAATGTCAACTCCAACCCTCTGTTAGACATGGCAGCGGAGTACTTTACTCATCTTGGTGTCGCGTGTAAGCAAACTGCCCAATCGCTTTCAGACGTTTGACAATCGTCAATGCGGCAGTCATGAGTCCAGGAGGGAGAAAATCGGGGACAAGTACTGAGTTTTCCGTCAGTGAAGTTGTCAACGAAGAGACCGACAAGCTCCATCAGCAAGTGAACGAAGAAGGGGATTTTGGAACACGAAAACAAGAGCTCTTGAAAGCACTGGTGCGTATATATTCATCTCGGAGCCATACCATCTTCCTCATCACCGTACCGAGCAGTCATTTAAACGTGATGGGAATTTCTGCCCGTTGACTGACCTTGAATTTCTACCTTTCGATGATGATGGGATTTATCCTGCTCTAGCGCACTTCATTCCAAACTCTGTGCACGGAAAGGTAAACGTTTGCATCGAGCTATTGAATCACCACTTGTTTCCTCACGACTTTCATTTAGCCAGACACTCTGGGGTGTATAGCTGTGTTTGCCGGTGCTGCCGCGAGAGACGAGGTTGTGCGCCATTTGAATAATATCGGCAATGTCATGAATATGGAATTTAATGCTCATGCCTCATATGATGAATTGGAGTGGGGAATCAAAGCAAAGGAAGAGGGTGGAGAGGTGCGATTTCATTGATACCTCGTCATCATTACTCATGATCCATTGATTAGGTCAAATACATCTTTCGAAGGGTTCCCACCAATCCTGGTATTCGCGGCCCGGGGATCATCGCTTTGAGGGATGGCGATGAAATTCAATTTGGAAAAGGACCCGAAGGCAAGAAACTCAACAATGGACCCACCCCAAGACTTTGCAACCTTCGGCTGGCTGTTGCTCGAGTTCTGAAGCTGAGCGGTGCTGCTGACTTAATCTTGGAGTGGAAGGACCTTGCGGATGACGATGGATGTTATCGTCCCTTCATTGCGTCCGAAGAGTTCTGTGATATGTTGGATGCTAAACTCTTTCTTTCTGGCAGAGCCGTGGTTGCATAATTCTCTCCTCCGTATCAGAGAGGGGCCTCAAGACGCCTGGGTTGGTTTTGCGGAGAAAGAGTGACCCGAAGAGGTTTCCGTCTTGCCGCGTTGGACTACCAACAGCCTAAAGGGTAGCCACGCACTGGGTTTGGTGCCAGTTGGTTCGTAAGGCACTCTCCGAAGATTGGCTCAATGATCATTTTCGCAGCGTCAGATAACCCCTATCAGAGCGTCGGATGGGCCTCAAGCTTCGAGACCTGACAGATTCGTGATCCAATGTCGTCTCAGGTGTCGAGCCCAGTGAAAGTGGACAACCGGAGATTGTGGCACATTCGTGGAGGTCCAGGGGACGCATTATCGTTTGTACTAGAGTCTACAAAAACGTGACATATAAAGTTATCCCTCCGTTCATTGACGCGTGCGGATGTTTGTCCGGGGACAAACAGGAAATATCATGGAGACAGCACTCAGGAGCCAACCGACGCAGTCCAGAGGCTCCGCTCCTCTACCTTGCACAGGTTGTTGATTGCCTGATGGCTCTGCGCTTCGAGGCTCTTCTCGAAGCGCGAGCTGTTGTTCCTGCTTATGAGTGGCGTGAGCCTGCTTCCATTCTCAGGCTGCGCAATCGTATTTCTCCTTCGCTGCTTATACGTAGGCCTCTCTCTCCTTGTCTTAGATATAGCAGGTGTATTCATGATTGAAGCACCGAGCTACCACCCTCGTCAGTCTTCCTTCGAACATAAAAGGGTCTGGTCGGGCTGCAAATCATGGTGCAGGTCACTTACGATGGGACGAACGGGACTGATCACTTGCTGAAATGTGGACTTGGCTACAGAAAAGCGAGGAAAAAGAGCAGCGCAGCGTGCTGCCTGAGCGAAGGAGAAGAAAGCCAAGCTACCAACAAACCCAAACCTTAGTTTACGTCATAGTTTACGTCATACCGATTCCTCGAGGTCCCGCCATACATGGAACGACACGCTTTGGCGATTCTCGAACGGAACGATCTATGGAACTGGCGTGATACGAAGCGGATCCAGGCGTCAGGAAAACAAGGCGCTAAATTTCAAGTCGCCACCCCTAAACTGCTGTACTGCCTCATCGTGGAATCGCAAAGACTCGGTGGTGAGGTGTTGGATCATTTCTGGAAGCAACTCGGGACTTGTGATGAAAAACTGAAGGAAAATAGTCAGTCAAAAACCTTATTTATAATACTGAATCCTACAGACTTCTTCATTTGTCACAGTCGAAAGCCTGAAGCAGGAGCATTTCGTGTCGCCGCAAAAGTCCTTCGACGTGTTGTTTCGAGGATTAGATCCCAAAAACGTCAACTTCAACCCCGTGTTAGACATGGCAGCGGAGTACTTTACTCATCTTGGTGTCGCGTGTAAGCACAACTACCCAATCGCTTTCAGACGTTTGACGGATTGGCAGTCATGAGTCCAGGAGGGAGAAAATCGGGGACAAGTACTGAGTTTTCCGTCAGTGAAGTCGTCGACGAGGAGACCGACAAGCTCCTTCAGCGAGTGAACGAAGAAGGGGATTTTGGAACACGAAAGCAAGAGCTCTTGAAGGCATTGGTGTGTATATATTCATCTCGGAGCCATACCATCCTCATCATCCCCGTACCGGGCAGTCATTCAAACGTGATGGGAGTTTCTGCCTGTTGACTGACACGGAATTTCGGCCTTTCAGGAAGTTTGGTATTTTTCCTGAGCTGGCGTACATCATTCCAAATTCTGTACACGGAAAGGTTTGCATCGGGCTATTGCGATCACCATTTGTTTCCTCACAACTTTCATTTAGCCAGACACTCTGAAGTGTATAGCTATGTTTGCTGGTCCCGCCGCAAGAGACGAGGTTGTGTGCCATCTGAATAACATCGGAAATGTCATGAATATGGAATATAATGTTCATGCCTCATATGATGAGTTGGAGTGGGGAATCGAAGCAAAGGAAGAAGGTGGAGAGGTGCGATTTCATTGATTCCTCGTCATCGTTACTGATCCATCGATTAGGTCAAATACTTCTTTCGAACGGATCCTAATCTTCGCGGCCCGGGGTACATCACTTTGATGGATGGCGATGAAATTCAGTTTGGAAAAGGACCTGAAGGCAAGAAGCTGAACAATGGACCCATCCCGACACTTTGTAATCTTCAGCTGGCTGTTGCTCGAGTTCTGAAGATGAGTGGTACTGCTGATATAATTTTGGAGTGGAGGGACCATGCGGATGACGACGGATGTTACCGTCTCTTCATTGCCTCTGAAAACTTTTGTGATATGTTGGATGCCAAACTCTTTCTTTCTGGCAGAGCCTTGGTTGCATAGTTCTCCCCGGGACTGGGCCTCAATACCCGACATATCCGTAACCCAGTCAAGACCCAGCAATCTTCCATACGAACTTCGGATCAAGCTCCTTTGGTCCTTGATTATTATAGGTTTAGGTTCACATGGACTTCTCTGCATAGTGCATTCACAATGAAGCAGTTTCGTCACGGCCCAGCAATTTCTTCGATCATTCTGCAACCATCCATTCATCTGCCAAACCCTCTCGATCAGCGCATCACCAGCCACATGTGGGTAATTCCTACCGTCCTTCGTATCTACTAACAAGAGTCATTTTATTGCTCATATTTGTTTTACGTAGGGTCTAATACATGATTCGACGTATGCGCCGTGCCTCAGGCCTGACCTCGAACGCTCTCGGGGGCACATCAACAATCCAAGAAACAAACTTACACTATACAATTCGTCTTTACGCCAGTCACAAGTCCTCGTTGACAAGAACAACTCAGCGCTCATACCACCTTACCACAATGTAACGCCCATCTGACATGTCAACCCCTCAAACATTCTCAACGCCTCCATCTCCTCCTCCCGCTTCTCACTCGCCGTGGTATACTTACGCGACCGCCCAAAATCAATCAACCGGAAACTCGGCTCGGGATTCGCCATGCGTGTCATCGGGAACTCGGTCGGTTTGCCCCGTTGGACGAGGAAATTGCGCGGTGCGAGCGACTCGTGGAGCCATCCGGCACGTTGGAAACGCAACACGAGACTTGCGCATTCTTCTTGCTCCTCAATGGTGAGCTTTTCAGGCTCGATGGGTTTGCCGCAGTGCTCTAGTAAAAGGATAGGACTGAGGTAGGATGGTTCTCCCGAGTTCTCCCCTTCCTCCCTCTTCGGCGTGTAGTATCCGTAGAATTGTGGTACGGCGGCATGGACGGGGACGACCGCTTTGAGTTGGCTGATGATCGTTAACCCGTTATAATGGTGGAATAGATGTTCGGGGAAGTTCTGATAGTTTCTCGCCTCGCGGACGAGATGAGGATCGTTCTCAAAGGAGAGCTTGGCAACGACAGTAAACTTGGCCGTGCGTGGAGCGGGGCCACCTAAAGTGCGCCTCGCGTGACGACACTGGGATTTTTGGCTTTCGTACGAGAACGGTGGGTCGATACGCATCACAGGGACATATGAATAACCTTGGGGGACTTTTTCGCCACCTCCAAAATGAAGCTCTATGACATTCGAGTCCGTCTGCTTCATGAACCTATCCCAAATGTTCTTTTCTTCCAGGAGTTCAAGGATTTGTGATGGGGTTGCACCGGGCGGAACGATGCAATATATGTTTCTCTCGACGACCACCCCATCCCTTGCCAGGTTCGTCGGGTCATTGGCCGCGTCCAATTCCGCTTGTGTCGGTACACATCCTGTATATCCGTTCGGGCCCCACGAGGCCGCTCTCAACATCTTGTCCCATCTTCCCGTATCTTTCAACCTTTGGATTTCCTTGTCCGCACTCTCCTTGAAGCAAAATCGACATATCTTGTCTTTCATGAACAGCTCACGCGGCAACTCCCATTCGCCCTTGTAGACGAGAGAGTGGTGCCCTTTTCCGACCTTGGCGACGGGTGAAAGATACAAATGGCTCTCCTCGAATCTTGTCTTGCGACGCTGATAGTACGGGAGCGGGACCTCAATGACGGGTTCGTGGTTCTTGATCTGTTCCTTTGTACGCCTGAACCTCAAAAAAACAAGTGTGTGTGCTTTGAATTCTTCCAGCTCCTCCGCTTTTTGTCTGGCTGCTTCGACCGCCTCACGCACGGTCTGGGATGTGTAGAGATTGTACGTTCTGATGACGTCAGGTCGGGACTTCCACGAGGTGTCGCGGAAGTGTCGTTCCCGAGCGGGGAGGAGCCAGAATGGATCATGAACGTACAGTGTTTGCGGTAACAGATGCAACGGAATCCGCTCCTGCAGAAGAATCGGCTTGAGAACATTTTCAAATGGCGTCAACGGTAATGGTTTAGGATAATGACTCGGATGGAAGGGCGACGTGACAGGTATCGTCGGTAGAGGGGGAATGAAGGTGGGTAACTTGTCGTCGTCGTACTCCTGCCAGTGACCGTCCTCGTCGTCGCCCTCCGAATCTTGCTCATCTTGATCATTGTCCACTTGTATCCATCCTGCCTGCGAGTTTTGAGAGGAAGGGTCTGAGAGTTGACATAGCCGCAATCTCGTGTCGGAACAATTAATTAGCTCCTCCGTATCCGCAGCACCCTCTATCCTCGGTTGTCCTTCCGACTTGGCCCACTCGATCTCCGGCGCTGCAGCATCCAACTCGCCCATCGCCTCCATCGCTTGACGTAACATACTCCCAGTCGTGTATGACATCATTCCAGACAGGCCGGGCACCCTGTTGACGCCGTAAATGTCGTACAGCGTCTCGGCCCACGGGTACCCGTCGGGGGACAACGTGCCCTTGAGCTTGTCATTCGGCATGAGAGCCTTACCGTTGGGATCGCGTGGCCAGAACCGAAACATGGCGCGTTGTTTCAGGGGACCACCGTGTGATTCAGGGACGGTATGGAAGAATCGTTCCTCAAGAGAACGACCCCAGCCCCGGCGGCCAGGGGCAGGTCGAGGTGGAATCGAATTCGTAAAACTGACGTATGCAAAGAAGAGGGATGAGAGAAAAGTACATATAGTGACACGGGGGTTGACGTACAGGTGATCATCATCCAGGCCATCACCGTCACCCGTTTCGGTGACCTTTTCCTTGCCTTTTCCACTACAAAACGTTAAGACGGACTATATACGGTCTAGACACGACAAGACGTACTCGTTTTCATCGCCCATAGGATCGTCTTCCATGTCGATGGCCTTTTCCTTGCCTTTTCCCTTGACATCTCCCGACTTGAACTCGGACTCGAGATGTGGCTCACTGTCACAAAGGCATAAGCACACCACGTATATGGGACCAAGTCACGACGAAACACACCCATTCTCGCCACCATGAGCAGACCGCGTCACCATGCGCACGGCGACGACGTGTCCGTCTGCATATCTATGAATCGATCATCATCTGACTGGAATGATAATCGTGGACAAGACATACACTTCCTCGACACCCGGCATATCGACGTCCATCGCGTCTTGACTCGCAGGCGGCGACTGAGATGGCTTGCCTCGACGCGCCACCGCGGGCTCAGGAGCCGGTGCAGGCGCGTACGCCTCGTCAATCGTCCGCTTGTACCGCGGCGTATTCAAGAATCCACGTTTCATCGCGATGTCGATGCGATGGCGATGGCGGCGATAGTGAGACTACTGGCAAGTCTAAGCAAGAGCTGTTAGAATTCAGGTTGAATGGGGACGTGACGAGCTTGTAGTTGCTTGACAAGCTAGGATCAACAAACAATCCCAAGAAACACGAACCAAGAAGTGAGACAACAAAAGCCCTTGTCTTGTTCAGCTGACGCGTCGAGGTCGAGGCATGAAGGTGAGACGCGACACGTGCTGTAAATGAGTCGAGCTTCGAAACTAAATTAAAATCAGTAACCATCATCATGGAGCGACACGCTTTGGCAATCCTCCAACAGCACGATCTATGGCACTGGCGTGATACGAAACAGAACCAAGCATCAGGAAAACAAGGCGCCAGATTTCGGGTCACCACCCCTAAACTGTTGTACTTTCTCATCGTGGAATCGCGAAGACTCGGCGGTGAGGTGCTAGATCATTTCTGGAAGCAACTCGGGACCTGTGATGAGAAACTGAAGGAAAATAGTCAGTCAAAAAGCTTGTTTACAATCCTACAGGCTTCCACTCCCATTTGTCACAGTCGAAAGTTTGAAGCAGGAGCATTTCGTGTCGCCGCAAAAGTCCTCCGACGCGTTGTTTCGGGGATTGGATCCCAAAAACGTCAACTTCAACCCTCTGTTAGACATGGCAGCGGAGTACTTTACTCATCTTGGTGTCGCGTGTAAGTAAACTGCCAAATCGCTTTCAGACGTTTGACGATCGTCAATGCGGCAGTAATGAATTCAGGAGGGCCAAAATCCGGGACAAGTACTGAGCTTTCCGTCAGTGAAGTTGTCAACGAGGAGACCGACAAGCTCCTTCAGCAAGTGAACGAAGCAGGGGATTTTGGAAAACGAGATCAGGAGCTCTTAAAGG
>JBBPJP010000706.1:0-16272 GCA_038088775.1 Boletus barrowsii | reverse complement strand
TCTTAAATTCTGATTGTCTCAAAGATGAACACCGTGTCGCCATCGACCTTCAAGCCAATGGCATATCGTGGTTCACACCCTTTTTCGGCATCCTTTCCACGAAGATACTATCCTGCATCAGCCATCTGGCACCGAGGTGCACCTGCTTTGTATTGCTAGTCATGGCTTTCATACGGGCCGTCACTAGTCACTGCTCAGAAGTGAGTTTTCTTCCCTTGATGTGGACTCTGTGGAGTCACGGGTATGTACTCAACGCATGGCTTGTGTGCTTCTCGAGCTCACGTTTCGGGCAGGTAGATATATGGTTGACACCAAGCAGTGCACTTACCCGAGCTCTTCGCGATGGGCTTCGCAAGTGGCACGGACAGGTCCTCGCTATTGCTGAAAACAAGATTCATGACCCTCATCGTACAATATCGATCACTGTCAGTTGTTCCTTAAAGTCGCTAGAACTTCCCCCTTTGCAGTTACCCACTCAACTGATTCTTTAGATCGAGCGGTTGTGGTTTCCCCTTGACATACTTCGCGGTCGTTTCATCATATTAAATCATCGAGTCTATGGCCAACTGACCCCCACTTTTCCGACACTCCCTCTTCGTCAATGGTCCACGCAATATCTTTCGCCGACGTCTGTTTTCTCGGGGCAGGGTTCTACCTTGCTGCATGTTGGTTTCGTTCAAGGCGCTCCAATCCGCTCCCACCTGGACCTCCTGGGTATCCAGTGATTGGCAACCTCTTCCAGATATCTTCCGAGAAAAACTGGGAAGACTTTGCAGCCTTGGGTCGAAAATATGGTGCGTTTTTCTTATCATCTCCCAAGCCTTTCTCGTGACTTTACTATCCCAGGAGATATTATATCCATCAGCATCCTAGGGACACGTTACATCGTCCTCAACTCGCACAGGGCTATCTCTGCGATACTTGAGAAACAGAGCATCAAGTGCTCGAACAGACCCCACCTTACGATGGCGTGCGATTTGGTGGGTTTCGATAAGGGAATGCCCTTCATGGATTGTAGCGATCGGTTCCGTCGGGTTCGCAAGTTCTTTTACCGTTTGTTCGGCACCAGGAACAGCACTGCAGCATTCAACCATATCGAAGAGAAGGAGACGCGCCGATTCCTGCGCAAGGTGTTGCAGACTCCTGATGATCTGGTCAATCATATACGCTTGTAAGTGCATCTCGATCAAAATGGTTTTCGCTCGTACTGCCACGCCGCCCACTAGCACTGCTGGTGCTATCATCCTCGAAGTGACCTACGGGTATACCGTCCAAGAGGGGACAGATCCGTTTGTCACATTGGCCGACGAAGTTATGGCTATCGTTTCATTGGTCGCAACTCCTGGCGCGTTCCTGGCGGACGTCATCCCTGCATGTGAGAGTCCGAACACCATTCTTCGTGACCGTGTGGCTAAGTAATTTAATAGTACGACATCTCCCCGAATGGTTTCCCGGCACAGGATTCCTCCAGGATGCAAAGAAATACCACCAGCTTGTGACGGAGTCGGTTCTGAGGCCTCACCTGTATGTCGTGGAGCATATGGTAGGATGATTCACGGCTATGGCATATGCAGGGTATCTCATGTTGTGCGAGGCTGCGGGTACAGCAACTCCGTCTTTTGCATCCAAACTTCTGGAAGGAGGGGTGAGTCCAGAGGAAGAAGATGTCATAATGTGGGCTTGTGCGGCCATCTATCTCGGTATGTTCGGCTCCTGATTGTATCTAATGGTGTTGATCTCTTTCTGCAGGTGCATCAGACACGGTACACACACTCATCCACACCATCAAGTATACCCTGCTTGACGTTTGACCTCGCCTACAGGTCGTCTCCGCTGTGCATGCCTTCTTTCTAGCAATGGTCGTGTTCCCCGAAGTGCAAGCAAAAGCACAAAAGGAGCTCGATGCAGTAATTGGCAGCGAGAGACTCCCCTCCTTCGACGACCGCGATTCGCTTCCTTATGTCAATGCAATCTGGAAAGAAGTCCTTCGATGGCACTCTATTGCACCCCTAGGTATCTTTCCCCGTCCTCTAATGTCTTTGAGTGAATTCACCAAGATATGGTTACGTTCAAAACAGCGTTGCCCCACATTTCCACAGAAGACATTTACTCAGGCGGGTACTTCATCCCCAAAGGATCGTACGTCATCGGAAACGTGTGGTGAGTACTGTACCAGCTTCCCTGCATGTCCGAATACCTAGATGAGATGTTGGGCGGACGCACAGGGGGGTTCTCCATGACGAATCCACGTATCCAGATCCTGACGTGTTCCGCCCTGAACGGTTCCTCGGTAAGATGCCACAGCCTGATCCCCAGGGCGTCTGTTTTGGTTTTGGCAGGAGGTAGGAGCATCACCTGTTTCGAGATACGAGGGGCTGTGACACTTGCTAACACACCGTACCATACTAGGTCCTGCCCAGGTAAGGGCACGTTCGTTCTCATGCATTGACTGTAACCACCCCCTCTCAGGTCAGCACCTCGCGGAAGCGTCCCTCTTCATCACGGTCGCCATGTCCCTCGCTGTATTCAATATTTCAAAAGACGTCGTCGACGGTGTCGAAGTCACCCCTAGAGTTGAATTCACCTCGGGCGCGATTTCGTGAGTTTTTTTTTCGGAAAAATTGACGTCCTTCACCGCCGTTGGTTGACACCGTTTCCGAACGCGCCTAGTCATCCGAAACCGTTTAGATGCCGGATCACAGCTAGATCTGCAAAGGCTGAGGCATTGATGCATAGTTGAGATGGCGTTACTTTATAATTGTATATGGATACGCTCTCCCGCTCCACGCTACGCGTAAACAGCTCAAATCCATGAGCATCACTTCAAGTTACTTACTCACCGACGAACAACCGCCGCACCCCGCCGGTGGGCTAGCGGTGGGCCTCCCAAGTGCTGATCAGTGACTGAACTGAGCGTTGAACTTCTGTCGCGGTCACCTAGATTGGCTAGTTGAGAATCGATTCAATCGAAAACGCTGGTCAGTGTTGACACGACGGCCGCCATCGTTTGAGATCAGAAGCGGTGCTGGCAACTGCAAGGAGTTGTAAACGCTTCGACACACCGTATGTGGCTGTACTTTCACACACCGCTGTCGCAGCGGTGTTTGGAAGATAGTACAGCTACTCTGATTTATCCTCCCCCATGTCCTCTCAATCGAGGCGACGGTGTGAAGGAGCTTGGCTAGCTCCGAATCACAATGATTCCTAATTCAGATGACATGCGCAGCAACTGGGGACCAATACTTACGTCTGTGAGGTAAGATCGAACGGCTTCTTGCCTCATAGACGGATTGGTCACTAGTCTAACCCAAGAATCGTAGGGTATAAAAAGATGATTTAAATTGCACGGGACCACGTTGCTCTCGCTGTGCCTCTCCTCCATCGCGTTGCATCCATGGTGGGTCATGTCCTTGGTATTTGCCTTGCCGGTGTGGCATTCTATGTTGTTGTACGTCTCGTCTGGAGGAGGAGCCCGCCGCTCCCGCCTGGACCGCCTGGATGGCCACTCATCGGAAGGCTGCTTGACATCCGCACAGACGATCCATATAAAACTCTCGCGGCCATGAGCAGTAAACATGGCAAGACTTGTGTCATATTACAAATTAGATGTGCTTATTGTGTGCCATGACAGGACCTATCATCACCCTCAGGGCATTGGGCAAGGAACTCATCTTTGTCAATACTTTCAAGGCAGCCAAAGACGTCCTCGAGAAGCAGAGCGCCATCACAGCAAACAGGCCACACTTTCTCGTGTGCGGTGAGCTCGTTGGTTGGGATAATGCAACACCTTTTCTCCAATATGGTGACAAGTATCGAAAACATCGCAAGATTTTTAATCAGCATATCGGCACCAAGAGTAACCTAGTGGTCTTCTATCCCACCATAGAAGCCGAAGCAAAACAATTCGCACGTAATGTGCTGAGAATACCTGACGATCTCGGTGCACAGTGTCGCAGGTGCGGTCCTGATAATCCTCTGAGTGATCGGGCTCATACTTCAAGACAGGACAATCGTCTCATGCGTCCTTCAGATCTCGCATGGATATACTGTCAAGGGCGGTAATGATCCATTCGAGGGGATGTCCCACAGAGCTATGGTCAGTATATCCAAATCATTGACGCCGGGGTATTGTCTGATGGACTGGCTTCCCATCTGTACGTTTCCGAGTCCTTTCACAACTCTTGTGTTGAGCTTGAAGGATTCCACTAGTGCGATACATGCCCGGGTGGTTCCCTGGATGTGGGTTCCATAAGGATGCGAAGCGGTGGCGCAACATGGTGAGCGACACGGTGGACATGCAGCACAAATTTGTGCTGGAACAGTTGGTTTGTTTCCTCTTCGCGTTCATGAGGCTCGTGTACTTATAGGCCAACTCAGGCAAAGGGTGACGCCGTGCCTTCGTTATTCTCACAGGCACTGCAAGGGGGTCTTACGCCTGAAGATGAAGAGATCTTGAAGTGGGCTTCTTTCGCAGTGTACCTGGGTATGGCTTCAAAGTATCGTTCTCAAAACTGGTCGACTTACATTGGATGTTTGTGGATTATCAGGTGGATCCGAGACCGTGAGTTGATTTTGTCTGCAAGAGCACTGCACTACGACGAGCGCATTGAGGACAGACACCGTACATATTGCTCGCATTTTTCCGTGCGATGACGATGTACCCCGAGGTCCAGAAGAAAGCGCAGGCAGAAATCGATACCATTATCGGAAATGACAGACTTCCAACTATGGAGGACCGTGATGCGCTTCCGTATGTGAACGCAATCTGTATGGAAATCCTGAGATGGAATGTCGTCGCTCCTATCAGTGAGTACTGGTAGCTTCATATGCATTTCCGACAGAGTAACATTAAATGACACTACCAGCGGTGCATACCTCCACGCAAGATATTCTTTATGAGGGTTATCTGATCCCTAAAGGGTCATTGATTCTCCCAAACATGTGGTTCGTGACTTACATCAATGGCCGATGTAGATGTGGGATCTGATTCCCTGAAAACATTCGTTGTAGGTTTATCCTATCTGACCCTGAGACATATCCGGATCCAGAGATATTCGATCCGGATAGGTTCCTTGGTGAACCTCAGCAGCCCGACCCACGGGAGGCGTGTTTTGGATGGGGAAGAAGGGCATGTCCGGGTGAACGCTTGGCCGAGTCGATGCTCTTTATGTATGTCGCAATGGCACTCGCGACGCTGGAAGTGTCAAGATACATAGAAAACGGTGTGGAACACGTACCGAGATATGAATTCGAGGAGGGCTTTTTACGGTGATTTTACCTTTTTGTTTTTCTGGCGTAGTTACTAATGACCACTCCTGCAGCCGTTTCAAGCCGTTCAAGTGTAAGATCACACCGCGATCGAAGAAGGCGGAGGATCTTCTCCAGGGTTAACCGTGACAGTCATGGCAAGGTTGGCACGATGGTTCGATTGTGTATTGTATTCTTTGTACTAGTAGCACCATCATAGTTTGTGATCACCCTTACGCATCCCGAATAGAACCTTATGTAGCCTTAAGCCTCTTTTACGGTCAGCCATCAATGGCAGCTCTGGTCACACATTCGCTCACAACGTTCGTCCATGTCATGGCGACGTTTTGAGGTATTCTGACTGCTGGTTAAGGAGTGGGGATGGCCGTTTACTGCGTTCTAGAGTCAAA
The DNA here is from genome assembly GCA_038088775.1 of Boletus barrowsii. Classification (NCBI taxonomy): domain Eukaryota; kingdom Fungi; phylum Basidiomycota; class Agaricomycetes; order Boletales; family Boletaceae; genus Boletus; species Boletus barrowsii. Next base: position 10,615 of record JBBPJP010000706.1, on the reverse strand, counting down.
CGCATCACGACGCTGATTCGGACAACAATTTTGAGTTGACTCCTTACGTGCTTGATGTAAGATTTGAAGGGAGGAACGAGAATATGGGAGACACGATCTGTCTTTTCTGGCACGAGTCAGCACGGCCAACGTTAAATTTGGCTCTATAAATCATATACATAGGTAAACGACAACACCTTAAATACTTTGATGTTTGGCAGATCGAATGAGCCCCAGTGCGGGGAGGACATGCTGGTAGTCAGTCGCATGCTTGTTGTGTTTTTTTCGATCAATTCGCAACTCGGCTGAGTTGAAGCAAGTTTCGAGTTTCAGAGTTCTTACGGGCGCACCCAACTCATTGGATTGACGAATTTAGAGATTGTACAGACACGACAACAGGATCACTACTTGTTTCGTGAAGGGACCTAACATTTGGCGGATCAGCAGCAACCGGTTGTCTCGACATCCACCATGGACGCACCTTCAACGCGACGAAATCATTTTGCAGCAGCGACTCGGACATGGTCCTGTGCAGTTTAGATCAGCTTCATACCCTACTAGTACGATCCATGAGTTTAAACACTGAGCGTTACACGCTGATTGGAGTAGCGATCTTTAACTCGTCACACACGGGTGTCAGGTCACAGGAGTGACAGGACGGAGCTCAAAGTCATCTATAAGGCACGTGACACGTGTCCATGACTCAAGCTGTACTCTTGGCTGTACTGTTACTACATCTTGCAGTGCTACCTGTTCAAGCTTTATGTAGAAGTATCGAAGAACGTGAAACGAAACAACATGGCGTGTCTGCTGCGGATAACTGGCGCGATAGGGAGATACTGGTGAGATCTGACTTGTAGATGACTTATTGCGTCTATTAATTTCCGTCCACGATAGGCGAGTCGCCGAAACACTCTAGTTGTCGTCAGGGTTGTCTAGTTGAAACTGATAGTCTCATTTTCCTTCAGATTGGGGTGACGCACCCACTTCTCCCGTGTAACTTCTCACTTGCTAGTTACACATCAAATCTGATCGACTCGTGGTCCTGCTGTATTGAAAGGCTCCCGAATCAAGAGGATGGCCCTGACGCGGCTTGTGGATGCGCCACAGAGGCCAGGTCGACTGCCACTGTAGACCGGTCAGTGGTGGTGAAAATCCCAGCCACCATTGACCATTATGGCACACTAGTACCACAGAGACGGTTTGCAGTTTCTTGTGTCAACCCTCAGCCGAGCTACGAAACCACTGAGGCCGCGGCGACCGTTGGTGACTGCTTGGGGCACCTCGGAAAAACACAGACTACATGCTCTTCCTGGATATCTGTTACACAATCGCAGGGAACCTCATGTACGGATATGATAGCCAAAAGTCACCGCCGGAACAGGTATCACCTTTTAAGTGTTAACACCGCTGTTTCAGTCAGTGTCGTGACGTGTTTTAGTTCGGGATTCTAGGGTATAAAGTTGATCGAAATTGTACAGGAGCGTGTTACTCCTTCTGTCCGAGTCGAAAACAAGCACAGTTCCATTGCACTACAATATATGGTAGTGCATCTACTTATTGCGTGCCTACTTTGTTGGGCGTTAGTATACCTTATCGTGCGTCGTGTCTGGAAGGGCTCCCCGCTCCCGCCTGGGCCGCCTGGATGGCCGCTCATAGGGAACCTACTTGACTTCCACACAGACGCTCTGTATAAAATGCTCGGAGCCATGAGCAGTAAATATGGCAAGTGCTTGTGCCATATCAATTAGCTGTATCGCTCATTCTACGACAGGTCCTATCATCACCCTTAGAGTATTTGGAGCGCGATACATCTTCCTCAATTCCTCCAAGGTAGCAGAAGACTTGCTCGAGAAGCAGAGCCCTATCCCATCGAATAGGCCACACTCTGGTGACCTCGTGGGTTATAATAAGTCCACAGGATTTCTCCAATATGGTGACATGCACCGAAAACACCGCAAGCTTTTTAATCAGCATATTGGTACCAAGAAGGGCCTGATGGCATTCTACCCCACTGTAGAAGCCGAAGCGAAACAATTTGTATGCAACGTACTGAAGAACTCTGACGATCTGGATGTACATTGTCGCAGGTGCGGTTTTACATCGTGCTCTGAGTGATCGTATTCATATTCTGGGTAGGACAACTGCGATGTGTGTCTTCAGGATCTCGCATGGGTATAGCATCAAACATGATGGCGATTTATTCCAGGAAATGTCCAACAGAGCCTTCCGCATTATATTTATGACATCAGTGCCTGGATTCCTAGTTGGTTTGTTTCCAATCTGTGGGTATCCACGACCTTTCAATCTATTCTTAGCTTGAGCAGTTCTGCTAGTGCAATACTTGCCCGAGTGGTTCCCTGGGTGTGGGTTTTATAAGGATATGAAGCAGTGGCGAAAAATTGTGGACGACGCGGTGAACATGCCACACGAGTCTGTATTGGAGCAGTTGGTTTGTTTCCTCTATGTGTTCACGATGCTTGTGCACTTACGATCATTGCAGGCAAAGGGTGATGCCGAACCTTCGTTTACGTCATGCTTGCTTCAGCAGGGCCTTACGCCTGAAGATGAAGAGATTTTGAAGTGGGCTTCTTTCACGATGCAGTTGGGTATGTTTTCAGAATACTGTTCTCAAATTTGTTCGACTTACGTGGAGCATGGATTATGGATTATCAGGGGGAGCTGACACTGTGAGTCGAAATCTGTCTACAAGTGCATTACACTGTGACGAGTACACCGACTACAGACGCCGTCCATGTTGCTTGCCTTTTTCCGTGCGATGACAATGTACCCTGAGGTTCAGAAGAAAGCGCAGGCAGAAGTGGATTCCATTGTCGGGGATGACAGACTTCCAACAATGGAGGACCGCGATGCGCTTCCGTACGTGAATGCGATCTGTACGGAAACTCTTAGATGGAATGTAATCATACCTATTTGTGCGTTCTATTATCTTCGTATGCGACGCTGACTAGAGCACCGAGTAACACTACACGGCTTTATTAGCAGGTCATGTTACCACAAAAGATATTCATTATGAGGGATATTTAATTCCCAAAGGGTCTTCCCTTCTACCGAACATCTGGTTTGTAGCTCATCGATTGTGGTATTGAGTTGAGATCTCATGCCGGGGAATTTGTTGTAGGTTTATCCTATCCAACCCAGAGACATATCAGGATCCAGAGATATTTGATCCAGAAAGGTTCCTTGGTGACCACCAGCAGCCCGACCCGCAAGAGGCATGTTTCGGATGGGGAAGACAGGTGTGTCCAGGTGCCCGCCTGGCCGAGTCGATGCTCTTTATGTATGTCGCAACGGCGCTCGCGACGCTAAACGTGTCAAGATACGTAGAAAATGGAGTGGAATGCGTGCCGAAATATGAATTCGAGGAGGGGATTTTACGGTGACTTTCCTCTGTTTTCTGGTGTGTGCTACTAACGATTATTCTCGCAGTCATATCAAGCCGTTCAAGTGTAGAATCACACCGCGATCGAAGAAGGCAGACAACCTTCCCTCCAAATCAATGGCATGATTGGCGATACGGTTCCATCGTGCATATCATTGTAGTGCTGTCAAAGTTTATGAACAGGATCGGCCTCTCGTGTATCACCAATTGAACGTTGTATCATTATTGATCTTGTGGTTGACACTCAACTTCCGAGTCTGGAATTGTCGGGCTCTCAAAGAAATGATGGCTCACCGTCTCGCAACCAATGGTATATGACTGAGAGCACGTCGATGTTGGTGGCACCGCTCTCTTGACAATGTCGCTGGTCATAAATAATTGGAGCCATGATCATGGCTCCAATTGTTTTGTACGGAGATTCTTTCCGGACGCCGGCGAGCAAAGTAGTAGCAAAGATGTTAAGACCGAGGAAGAGCGGTCATACGATATAGATGTGTGAGGCACACATGGAAGTGTAATTGATGCGCACGAGCAAGCAACAATGCATCGACGTCCATCTATCCCTTTGGTTCAAACTCGACTCGGGCAAACTCGAGGTAATCACATGCTCCCTTATGACCAGCAACCAAAAACCCAAATGAAAGAGAAGAGTCTAACAATAACCGATGCCCATGCAGTTGACTGAAGTCAAGCTTCAAGCCTGAAGAAGATCCTCTGTCATCTTCGATCGTGGTGTAATCTTACATTTGAACGGCTTTATATGACTGCGGAATAAGTTAATACTGCCCACACACCAGAACAACACTGGAAACCTACCGCATAACACCCTCCTCGAATTCGTACCTCGGCACGCATTCCACACCGTTTTCGACGCGTCTCGACACAACCAACGTCGAGAGTGCCATTGCGATGTCTATAAAGATAATCGACTCGGCCAGGTGCTCGCCTGGACACCGCCGTCTTCCCCAACCAAAACACACTTCACGCGGGTCAGGTTGCTGAAGATCACCGAGAAACCTCTCTGGATTGAATATTTCTGGATCGGGATATGTCTCTGGATTAGATAGGATAAACCTGAAATCGCATTTCGTATGGGTAAGATCTCAAATCAATCATGATTCGTTATCGATAAGCAACAAACCAGATGTTTGGCAAAAGCCACGACCCTTTCGGAATTAAATACCCCTCGTAGATGATATCCTGTGTGGAGACATGTGCAACTAGTGGTGTCGTGGAATGTTATTCGAATCAGCAATGTATACCAGCAACGAGTACGCGCCTAAAGGGAGCGCCACGTTCCATCTGAGCAGTTCCGTACAAATCGCATTCACATATGGAAGGTTGTCACGATCGTCCATGGTTGGAAGTCTCTCATTTCCGATGACGGCATCAACTTCTGCTTGCGCTTTCTTGAAGACTTCGGGGTACATCGTCATCGCGAGAAAAAACACGGACAACATTGATGGCGTCTGTGAACGATACGTTTGATTCAATGCGATGCAATTGTAGATATAATGTTCACCATGCTAACTCCGGCTGATGAATTGTAGCTCAGCGCAAGTTTTGAGAGTAATATTGTAAAACCATACCAAGGTTCAGCGTGAAAGAGGCCCACTTCAAAGCCTCTTCGTCTTCGGGTGTAAGACCTTCCTGAAGCATTCGGGACGATAATGAGGGCACAGCATCCCCATTTACCTGAGTAGACATCAACATACAAGCACCACGGACGCGAGGAGGAAACAAACCGAACTTTCCAAAACAAACTCGTGCGGCTTGTTCACTGCCTCCTTCAGCACTCTTCGCCAACGCTTCACGTTCTTGTGGAACCCATCCCCAGGAAACCAGTCTGGCAAGTATCGCACTAGTCGAACCTCAGGCAGCTGAAATGGATGAGAAGGCTGTGAGAAACTTACAAAGTGGAAATACATCTGCTAGAAAAGGTCGCGGTGCCATAGTCTCGGATAAATCGTGCAGAGCTCTATTGGTTGTCTCCACGAACGGATCACCATCGTCCTTGACGCCGTAGCCGTGGGTGATCCTCAAGATTAACGACACAGACGTTCTGAAAACAGTATGAGACGTTAGCATGATCAATGATAGAACAAATATCACCTCACGTGTGACAATGCGCCATCAGGTTATCGGGGTTTTTCAGCACGTTGAGTACGAATCGTCTCGCTTCCGCTTCTTCGGTCGGGTGAAACGTCACTAGGCTGCTACTGGCGCGGATGTGCCGACCAATAAGCTTGCGGTGCTTGCGAAGCGTGTCACCGTATTGCAGAAAGACAGTGGCGTTACCCCAACCGACAAGATTATTGGCTACCGTAAAGTGTGGCCTGTTTGACGTGACGGCACTCTTCCTGTCGAGTAGGTCTTTAATTGCCGTGGAGGAGTTGAGAAAAATTTGTTGCATGCCAAACGCTCTGAGATATATGATGGGACCTGCTGTGTAATAAGCGATGCATGTACCTTTGTATGACACGAGTGTACTCGCCATATTTACTAGTCATGGCACCGACCGTATTGTAGGGAGCCTGTGTGCCAATGTCGAACAGGTTTCCAATAAGCGGCCATCCAGGTGGCCCAGGCGGGAGCGACGTGCTCCTCAGGGTCCTCCAACGTACGACAAGATATAACGCCAAAGCACCAAGGCAGACATAGAGGACATGAAACGCCATGGATGGGATTGCAAGACAAATCTAATGGGTACAGTTAGCAATGACAACGTTTTTCAGGACATCCTTACTCCCTAAAATTCCCTCCGTATGAGCTCTTGGAAGGATGTTGGAAGCGAGATAAGCTGGTTGAGGCCCCCTATAACGTGCAAACGCCGCCGAGTCACAAAGGCTGGAGTACCCTATCATCCATCTTGCCTTCCTTAACGGGAAAGGCTCCTAGTCAGGCTCCGAAGGCATCAGCACACGCTGGACTATCTTCGCTCCATGGGTCGGATACCGATAGCACATCGTGATAGCCTGAGAGTCGTCCGTCGCTAATGCCCTCTCGACGTTGGTGGCTCGTGCGGGTGGCTCGTAGGATCACCCAGGTTCCAGAAGCACATCTTGACCCGTCGCTGGACGTTGTAAAGATCATGAGGTTTGTTTGTGTCTGTGTTGTCGTTTACTGGCTTTTACCCACAACTCCCATGGGGCTCGGATCAGCATCGTCCTTGCATCGTGTGCCAACAAGCATCAAAATACATACACTTGCGAGTCGTGTACAGCTCACTAGCGAGCCCCGTCGCCCATTACCTCAAATCCGAACTCGAATTTGAACGCTTTAACCCCTTGGAGGCTGGAACTGCTGCGTTGTGTTCAAGCAATACAAACGTTTGTCCCTCGTTACGCTGCTATGCACCAAGTTTTCTCTCATTCTCATTCTGGTTGCTCCTGCTTGCTGTTGTATAGAGATGTGTTCTTCAGAATCTCTATTGTTGCTCTACGTGGTGCGGAGCGTGAAGATACGCTGCAGCATGTACTTGGCATTGACGGTCGTCTCCTCAAAAACGACGACGCTGGGCGAGGATACGAGGGTGTTGAGGGCGGGACTGAGGGGGCTATGAGAGGTGGGAAAGAGGGCGTGTTGTGTTTGGATTGGGACCGCATACGGGTTGTATACGGGTGCGTTTGAGATGCGGTAGTGGTGTCACGTGTGTGCGTTTTTGATGCAGCACTACAGTTACCCCAAATCGTGTGTGGATGCAACCATCTACATCACCCCATCGGAGGCACGTCGTTGACAACCCCCATACGGTCATTCTGCCTGACCTCCGAGAACATTTTCTTACCGCCAACAGTCCCAAAATCCTGTCCCACTCACATGAACATGATCTCTAACATTGTAAATGCGTCAGGTACGACTATCAGTGTGAACTCTTGTCTTGCAAGCACTCACTCACACCGATAAGCGCACAGCCTCGCTCAGTAATCCCCAGCGACGCGGTTGATTGGCACGCTCCCCATCACCCCCTACCCCCACATGTCTTTCTCGGAGGAGTTACAGCGCGCTCTACATCGATGGTTCACATCTCAAAGTGGATGACGTGAGCAAGGCACTGGATGTGGATGTGGATCGGCCCCCAACGGTGAAGCTGTCACGACACACCATGAAAACATTTCAATCCGAATAGCCAACTAAGAATGCACGACCTCACCCAGTCGACACTGGTTTGGGCACACCATATTTCCTCAGACCGATGTCATGCACGAATCTTCGTATTCGCGTTGATTGAATTTGTAGCGCTATCTGGAACCACTTTCGAGTGGAACTCACTTAAACGCACTAACTATGGCATTCTTGCTGCTCAGGATTTGTTTTTGGGAACACCACCGTCGAGATATCATCCCCCATTCCTCGCTGAGATACCGCGTTCTGAAACCCAGAACGTCTGCTGCTCTTGTTTCAAGGTATGAAGTTGTGGACATTTGTGAGACGTTGTAAGAACTCGTTTGGTCTCATGCGTCGACTCCTGTTATATAACATTCCTGTCTCAGCCTTCAGCTTCAGCCGCTCGCGGGTGCATTTTCCCTCATCACGGTTGCCATGGGGGTGGAACTGGACAAGGACACGTGTTGGATTTGGAATCTGGATTTGGATTGAGTGCGAGTACGTTTGAGATCGGGAATCAAACGACACTAACGGTCTAGCCGTGAGGGCCTAAGACCCCCAAAGATACATCACCTGGTCAAAAGCAGACCGCAGACAACTCGCACGCGTTTACACAGGTCGGTCCACCATCTCTTGATCCCCGAGAATTGTCACCTGCGTTTACCGACAACCCTCCAAGATCCATACCGCTCCGTCCCGCACTCACAAAATGAACCTTAGCTGTTACGCTATCAACTCTTAGCGACACATGCACTGCCGCCACTCCCCCACCGATCCGTGACCAGCCTGCCCTCACCAGCCCCTACCCGCGTACATCCCTGTCAGAGAAGGCACTACGGCGCACTGTGCGTGCACAGTTATATCCTCAAAATGGACACTTCAACTTGAACGCCAACCGAGAGAATACATGACACTGCCCGGTCGATACTAGCGGGCATATAGTATTTCTCGGGTCCAGTGCTATCATGGATCTTCAAGGGGGAAGGCATTCAGGCGGACGGACTCCAATGGCACCGAGGATCCTAGAGATCATTGTCAGCGTAAAACCAGACCACACGTGATGTCTAGCTCGTGCAATATTAATCTCGCTCTGTGCTAATCATTTCCAAAGGTTACGAATTATTGTAGTATGCTTGTCACAGATGCACTACAGTGATTGTACGGTAAAATGTCTAGACTAGACGCAACCACGAGAAGGACGAAGGGATGTCCCATTCACTGGATGGCTATGCGTTGTGCTTGTTGATCGGGATTCGTTCTTGGGAATGTCACCATCAAGACTCCATTCTCCATCTTGGCCCTCACATCATCAGACTACACGTTGGGTCAGCATCCCAAAGTCGAAGGCAGGCAACATTTATCGTGCCACTTACCTTGGTTGCGAAGGGGAGCTGCAACGTCCTGGTGAACTTGCCATAGCTACGTTCACGGACTGTATATCCTCCCTCTTCATGAGAGTCGGATTTCTTCGCCTCACCCGCAACAGTGAGACGGTTCTGGTGGACATCGATGATGATATCTTCGGATTTGATGCCGGGTAGCTCGAATGTGGATGTCACGGTATTGGTCTCCTTCGATACATTGATGTCCATCCTGTTCGAGATATGATATGTTAGATTGGGTACACAACTGAAGGATAGTATTTACAAACCTTGGACAGAAGGAGTCATCGCGCCCGATGTCCGCTGAAACAGATGTCCAGAAGCGAATTGGGAGCGCGTCGTCAGATATACGGTCAAACCCGATGAAGGGTGTGTAACAGGATCGCATGAACGACATGGTTGGTACGATGTGAATAGAAGTGTTGGGTGAAGTTTGTGATGATCTCGCACAGGGTGCTTTTATAGTGCATCCAATCGTTGTATCGAAAGAGCGAGAATCATGAAGACGTCTCGCGAACGAACTCCCTAGTACTTTGATGACCCTTCGGTAACTTTCGAGGATGTTCTTCCCAACGATAAATTCCTTTTTTGGAAATGTACCGTATTGATGTTTATTTGTAAAGTTACGGGAAAGGAAAGTCTGTTTGAACGGCTACGTGCTCTTCCCGCTCGCAAGGTCGGCCCCCACCCACGCTTGACGGTGCTTATTGTGCTGTATGAACGATAATTCTATAAGTCACGCACTGTGATTTTACCCTTGCTTTTTCATGCTATTCGGGAAAGGTCTGTGGTCCACTGTGACTTGGTGCAAGCACGCTGTCTTACCTGATTCCGGATAATCAGTATATGTACCGTTTGTGATACTGAGTGGGTAATCACTCAGTATCACTGCCTTTTTGTGTAGCGGTTAAGCGGGAGACCCTTACACTTGGTAACATCGTCCTGCTCCCTAACTACCCCAGCGACGGACAATGGTGAGAAATCTGCTTTGAGTTCAGAAACGTGAGTCATGCTTTCCATGCCCACACTGTATGGACAACGTGGATTAAGCAGTCCGAACGGAGTATTGCATGTGGGACAAAGCAAGTCGATGCGTTTGCGGCTTGCTTGTGATTAGGTGAAGGGCTCACCGGCGGAAGTATCCGACTGACTCCTGTCACGCTCAACCGGTGTGGATATGAAAGTTAAATACGAATCTCGCTTGTGGACACTACTGTGACAAAGCGGTACGTTGTCCTCATCCACAACCCCCAATTCAGAAATTGATCTCTTTAGTATGTGGAGTAGCACGTTATCGTCCATAATCAGACTCCTCCACACTCAGACTCCTCCACACACGCTTTGATGGTCCACAGATGGGCCCTCGACTGGTTATATAAACCCAGTCCTCTGCGATAGCCTCTCCTCTCACACCTCACCCACTTTTCACTTTTCTCGTCCTTGTATACTTGTGACTCCTACCCTCTCCTCTGTTTTATCACTCCCATACCCTTTCATCATGTCCAACTTCAAGCGGATCTTCTCCCGTTTCCTTCATCCAAAAACCCGCAGACAGCTCCGTGAGCGCGGCGCTGTGACTCCTACACCCACCAATGTGGTCATGACCGGAGAACCAGGCCCACTGCGCGGACAAGTCCACCCTGTACCCGAGTCCACCGATCAGAACGTCGTCCAACCCGTGACGGACGCAGTCGTCGAGGAGCTTGAGCAGTCTGACAGCGAAAGCGAAAGCCAAGGTAAGGAC
>JBBPJP010000705.1:0-16278 GCA_038088775.1 Boletus barrowsii | reverse complement strand
CCGTTTGGAAACTTTGGCTCTTAGCGCTGTCTTGAGCCCGCTTAGGCCTTACGCGGACCAATCACAGGACACAAAGCAGCAAAAAAGTCGTTCGCCAATGTTACGTTACAGTACTGGCTAGCAGATGAACCCGTCCGTCGTGAGCAGTGTCAATGGCGTGGAATTTAGAAGGCTGGATTTCGTCGCCGAGGGCTGCAATGGTCGATAAGTCATGCGCTTGGCGCTTGGAATTCCCAGGATTCAAGTGTCATACACAACGGCCCCTCCAGCCTGAACAGTGACCACGATACCAGTAAGAGAAATACATCATTATTGTGGTGCATTCGAACTTCGGGGCTATTTCGGGCCCAAGAACTTGATCGTCGAAGTCACGCTCATACTATGGGCGAGAATACAACCGATCAGATTACCCGGTCCGTTCCGGTCCAGCTTGAAGAACAACTTTACAGTAACACTCACAACAGTGCTCGTCAGTCGTTGACCGAGGTCGTCACCGGTTGACGCAAATGATACAGCAACCTGCCGACGCCAAACTATGTATACCACGATATTCTGGAACCATGTACAATGAGGCGTTTTGCTCATTGACCGGCGTCAATACTTCGGTCCACACAAAGTCAGACTTTATCAGTATCGATTCAATTGTCTGATGTCATATCATACAGGAGCATTTATCGCCCTGTAAATCCCACCGTGACATCCACGAATTGGCAGTCGCGAGGCCCAGAGGTATATTACATGCGTTGCTAATGTGCGAAATTACAGTTGTCCGTATGCGATAACTATGCGGGATATCTATGCGTTCCTGAAAACCCATGCAGCGTCATGCCTCTTTCCTGATTTTACTCTTCTGTTTCTAGCACCCCGGCATGTGCAACGCTATTCGCCGGGGTCATATCAGGGTCGTCGTTCAAAGTTTTCGGTGCTTGCGGATCTTCTTCAATCGGTGATTCGACCGCGCCTTTCTCAAGATCTCCAGGTACCTTGGCTTCGCTACTCCGCACGACCTTACGTTCCAGCGAATACTCGCGCAGGAACAACGTCAGGATCAGCGCAAAACCAGCTACAGGCGTGGACATGATCCATATCGTGTCAATCGCTTGAGACCATGCACGCAACACAGCATTACGAAGGGTAATATCCTGATTTGATTTACTCAAGTTAGCAGCAACCTTACAGAAACCAAGCGTCGCCTCTTACAGAAATCAAATGGATCTTTCCGATGCTCGCGTTTAGGTCAGCAGCCGAAGTACCCAGACCGAGGCTGGCGATATTAGGGATGCGCTCGAGTTTCTGAGGAAGGACGCTGGCGATGATGGCCTCGCCAACAGCAATTCCTACAGAACCACCGACGGTCCTGGAATTGTCAATATCTTCAGTAAACACCGATGACCTGGTGTAGGGTGAGCGCTTACCGAATGAACACGAAACCGCTTGAGGCGGTAGCCATATCCTTCAAGGGCATCGCTGCTTGGAGAGCAATTAGCGGTACTTGGAAAAGGCAGCCTATTCCAAGTGCTGCGATGAGAGGAAAAACTTCTTGCTCTGCGCTATAGATTGAGGTGAGTATGACAACAAGAACTCGTAAAGGGGAAATGCATACAGGCTTGACGTATAATCCAGCTTGATCATGAGACCCATGCCGAGCGTCATTATAATGTACGCCACCCATATAATCTGTCGATATTTTCCTGTCTTTGACAAGACCAATCCGGAAAGGATAGCTATCAAGGCAGACCCGAGTGAGAAGGTGAGCATTCTATGTATATTGCATGAGTCAACACCGAGATGGAAAAATGCAATGCATACTTGACTCCGGCTTCAGTGGCCGATGCTCCGAGCACTGGCAGAAAGTCAGTTTTTGCGTTCGTATAGTAGAGAGGAAGACCAACCTTGATAAAACAAGGGAAGATAACTGGTGGTTAAGTTGAGTTATAACTCGTGACGTCTAAGCTTGACCACTCACTATGCAGCTCCAAAGAAAACAACGGCATGCAGGAAAACAGTGACAAGAATGATAGCAGTGGTGCGAGTCTTTGTTATATTGTTAGGCACATTGTAAATCAGCCGGAATGACAATTTACCTTGAACAAACGTGGAGGGAGAATTGCGGAGCGCTTTGTAAACACTTCATTGATACCACCGGCAATGAGCAAAACGATTCCAACAACAAGCGGAGCAATCGTCTCTGCGCTCGACCCTTGAGCAGCGAATCATTTAACAACTGTCTTCATGAACGGATGACACGGCAGACTCACATGATGTTTCACTGAAGTTTAAGCCGATAAGCAAGCAAACGACGCCTGCGACGAAACAAACGAGTCCAACGAAATCAAGTTCAGCAAGGTGTTCCCGAATCGGGCGTTTGTGATGGGGGTTAAGATTGAGGAAAACAAAGAGAAGAGCTGCTGCAACACCGCCAGTGGGACTAAAGACAATTGTCAGTGCGAAGGATAGGCATCCAGCGGAAGAGGGTAGCATACAGGTTGATGAAGAAACACCATCGCCAAGAAACGTGTTGCGCAAATACCTTGATAACGTGTGAGTAGGCAACAGGATGATGCAAGGCACAAAACTCACACCGCCGAGAAGCGGCCCTACAACGCTGCCAGGATGGTTTTAGGCGACCGTGGCATGGGAGGATGAAGAGGCTTACCTTGCAATGCCATACGTAGCACCGATCAGCCCACCGTACCGGCCTCGACTGAATGACGATCAGTAAGATGGACGAGGTCATTGCACCATCACGTACTCCTTCAATGGCACAATGTCCGAAATCGTTATGATCACGAGCTGTATGATTCCACCGCCTCCGATACCCTGAATGGCTCTACACACAATTAACCATGTCATATTCTGCGCTGCTCCGCACATCGCAGAACCGAACTGCAAATGGGTAGATCAGCACCAAAAGGACATATGAGATCGAGGCACATACCAAAAATATGACTATGGACGAGTAAAGAATTGGCTTGCGCCCTAGGGTCAACCGTAAGTCTGCAGGATAGGTCCAATGTGGCGTTCCGCTTACCAAACATATCTGACAGTTTCCCGTATAAGGGACCAAATGATGCTGCAGCGAGCAAGTATGCGCTGGCAAGACCATGCGCTGAGTAAATCATTATATGACGGGCACGATATAACGCACCTGCCAACCCAGCTATAATTGTTTCCGCCTCCAAGCTTGGACACGATCGTCGGGAGTGCAGTCGCAACGATCGTCTATACTACTGATTAGATCCTGCCAGAGAGCACAGGATCACTGGCTTCGGACTCACCTGGTCGAGTGCGGCCAAGAATATCGTGCACATTAAGCCAAAGAACACGATACCCAACCGGTTCTTGGGCAGGACATGCTCTTCCTTATCTTTCCACGATGCGCCCGGCCGTGTCTTTTCGACAGGCGAGTCGCTCTGCGTTTTGGAGGCCATATATGCGCTGTATTAAGAATGCGAGTCTGTTTGTTTTGTCAATGGTATGCAGCGCCGGGCGGGGGACGTTGTACCCTTTTGTACTGAGGTTGTGGTTGCAACGAAAAACAAGAGAGGAAGAGCACGTCATACAGCATGGAATATGATATATATATATTCTGGTTTGCATGGTATTCGCATGATAGTAGTTCCGGGATGCCTCTCACGGGTGTCCGATGTGTCGGAGCTGCATTGCATGTAAGCCCAAGTTGACTCCGTTCTTCGACAATGAATAATCTCACGTGAACACAGACAGCGGCTGAGTTTACAAAGTGATCAGGTCATCTCCTTCTGTCAGCTCCGGGTGCAATCTCTCGGTCGTCGTCGTCGTAGGGCCTTGGTAGCATCATTCTCACTGGTACGAGGTAAGCGATCTGATCGGCGCGGACTCCGTGGACCACGCAAAGTTTTTCTCTGTCATCCCAACGTCCAATTCGATCTTCCACCAGCTGGCCACTCCAAGAGGCATCAGATAGGATAACTTAATGAATCACGCTACCTTGTTGGTGTCAGATGTGTAACAACATGATCTGCTATATTAACGTTGTAATGTGCTTAGTCGCATCAGGCAGAAGTAAGGAACAAGGAACGCAGATCGAAGCGCAGCCAATCAAAAATTGTCTTGACATCGAAATGGTGACTAAATTTCCCTTTAACCGCGTTTCGTCCGCTCTGCGTCGGACGGCAACACTTGCCGCAACGAATGACTAAAAAATGCTTATTCATCCCGCAAATATAGACTGAATGTCTGGGACATTCCTCTAGTACTCGCTGGCCCAGGTTTAGTAAACTGCAATATTCTACGATTCCTTGGCAAATTCAAAGCCTCAGGTCCAAATGTGGTTGACCGCCATCCTATCATTATGAGGGTCACGCATCACTGACATAACCTTACAGTAGCCCTGGAAGGTCCCAATGGGCCAAAGTACACTCGGGGTTACTGTACGTACATATGATGGTCGCCGCTGTGGACTTTGGCACAGTCCTTTTTTGGCAGCTGCTCTACAGCAAACGAACGGCAGTCAAACAACTCCAAGTAAGCTTCTCTCTCATCGGTTGATAAGTGCTGAGCAGAGTCCAAGCTTTCTCTACTCGAGTTTGGCCATCATTGGGCCAACGGGAAGCACCTCTAGCACTCAGGCTGTCGCTGACATAACCTGAACCCCTCAGGGGGTTCAAGTAACCGGACATCCGATCCGAGCACCGCTCTGCATACTTCGGCATCCAGTACGACCCTGTACGTCGTTCACGGTTCCATCCAACAAAGGAAAACAACCCGCGGGATCGCGGATACGCATCACCATCACTTCCATTCGTCCTCCAAAGGTAAGTAAGTAACCCTGCGGAAGAATTGAGTCGTTGATTGACCGCCAACACGATCGCGACGTGACATGCACGGGAAGAGCCACTGATATCACTTGTTCAAGTGACCGAACATCCGAGCTTGGCACGACTTACGACCCTACATCATCCAACAAGGAAAAAAGCCCATGGGATCGTGGATACCATCACTGCGACTTTTCCTTTATCCTTCAAAGGTAATCATGGAAATGAATACTTATCTAAGTCGCTGTCGCTGATTGACTCGCCATCTTATCGCCAACCAATCGCGAGCTGGATGAACATGGGACCTGACGTCATTCCAACCCTGCGTTCAAGGTACAGCAATACAATCCGACTTACTCTCCACGTCGGACCTCTGTTCCATCCAACAAAGTGTAATCCGTGGGATCGGGTACGCCATCACCGTGACCTGTTATCCTTTAAAGGGGGAGATGTAGTAGAACTAAGTCACTGTTGTTGATTGTCAACAGATCTTATCGCCAACGATCGCGACATGACGTGAACGCGGGAGCTAGCACCGACCTAAATCCAACCCTCAGGCGCCCAAGCCACCGACGTATAAACTATAATTGTACATCCCAATCCAAACTCAGCTCCCCACAACGGCGCTCGGCATCAGCCATCTATACCCTTAACGCGACCCTGCACGTCGGACCAGCCATAAGGACATATCCGCGGGCTCGTGTACACCCTCACCTTTCCATAAACACACCCAACTTTGCTGTATCGAGTCCTCTTACCTCTCGTTCGGTTCTGGGCGTGGTGCGTTCATCTCGGCGATGTTGCCGTCACCGTCCAGACTCTGTCTTCAAGGGGATAATACGACCATATGCTACCTCTACGCTTGGCTTTCATTTGGTTCGAGGGTGTCTTTGATAAGGGAAATCAGTCGATGGATCCCTTCATTTGATATTGATATTCATGGGTTGCGGAGGCGAACAATACAATCACTTGAAAGCACACACGCTCGTCCGACACGATAGGATAGATATACGTGGATTATGCGACGTCGTGTGCCTACGATTATCCATCGATATGAGATATTATTTGGTCATCCCATGAGACGTGGGTCTGACCGACTGCATATGATAGAGTATGAACGCGGGTGCCGTACTGTACCTCGCATTTCAAAGCCTCGCGCTCACGATAAGCCATTCCCCGACTCTCCCAATCCCCCTATCTCGCACAAACGTGTGGGTAGAACACGTAACCGATTAGCACGACACCGACCCAGTCGGCCGCCCCAAGTTCTTTTTCACACGCGCGCTAGCCAACTTGCCAACGTGCGCCCCACGCCAGGCCGCCATGCCACTTGGTTCCCAGAATTTCAACGTTTATCAGACAGTGAGATAACCAGTCAGGTCGCGACGGCTTGCCTCATAGATCTCGGTCTGGTCACGAGACTAGGCAAACGGACGGCGGCCTCATTCGCCGTGTGGCACTGATTGGATTTGGATTTGAATTCGGCTATGATCTGATGTCATGTACAATGCAAGACGTCATACGGATATGACATACAGATTTCGACGTCATGCGTATGCTCACAGGACCTTGGATCGCTTCTGATGTCATGCGTTTTCGAGAAGCAGCTTGCTCGATCACTACGCTCGAAGCTTGAGACTGTTGTTTAGAACCTCGTTCGCACAGGATGTTCCGAACGGAATGTAGGACTGTATGGTACAGCCTTGGTTCTTCTAAAAGGCATAGCATTGCATGCATCAGGCCGGCTTCCTCGTTGTGGCGCAGGATCGCTTTGAAAATCATGAACAGAGAACATGGACACATGGACCGTACCTGCCCATGTTGCATGGACTAGCAAGAGTGACTCACTATACGCCACTCGTTACTCATCGACATCTCTGAGTCATCCAAGACAAGGCTACGCCGGAGCGCCGGCCCGCAGTACAGCGAGAAGAAAGACTCATCCTGTAAACGCATCGCGATCAGTTGTCGATCACGCGCCACACCAATGCAGCTGCACAGGTATCCTGCATCATAGAAGCACAGAAACATGCTGTGTGATCCCTAGCCCAATACGCTGGCGTTCGAATCATCGGTGCACCAACCCTCGTACCCACTCTTCGTTCGGGTCTTGCCGCTGGGACGGTTCATGAGACCGCCAAAGGCAGGAACGCGGTATCCTCGAGGTGATTACAGCAAGGGAATTCGCCGACTGCCGGGAGATGCGTCAGGAGAATGAACTAAGCGTGCCCGATATGACCTTGTCATGTTCATGACCAGCCACCCTTCGTCATGGAGAAGCCCCAGTGTGAAGGCGGGGTTGAAGCGGAGGCGGAGAGAAATGAATATACAGGGTTAGCGTGGATAGACGCGACGTACTGTGATCATACGTCACAGGAACATGCTGTACAGTATATTTCACCAGACGAGAGGCAACAACCGGCAGTCGATGTGGGTTTTGAGGGAAACCGTCGCCCACGTGGTTGGATCTCGAACCAGGATAGCCCGCAGACTAAAGGCCCGGCAATGTCATCGTAGCAAACACCCTTCGAGAACCTTGGACATCGACGAGGATGCATGTAGAGAATACTGGAAGGACAAATTATCCGGTCTTCCCGGCACAGTTTAGGGTACAACCCTGCATGGTTCTTGAACTCCGTAGCGCGAACAGCTTCAAGGGGAAGGGCAGGGACCACAGGAGCGACCACAGCCCCCACAAGACCATAACAGTGTCGGTATTGCGCCGGGAAGAGAGATAATGACCATGCGGGATCCGCGAGGCAACCACTTTCTCGTCCATGCGCGGGAATGAAACGAGCGTGGAGATTATACGACACAGGTCACGATGACGACGTCGACGGCAGTCGAAGCAAAGGCTCCGCAGTGCGATGCAGGTCAGGTACCAAGACAAGCGGGTTAGCCGTAGCAAGTTACCGGTGAACCCGTGGAACGTTCAGAAGATGAAAGTGAAATGAGCAGTTGGATTACACACGAGGTGAAGTGTTCGGTTAGATATGATATCGGATGGCACAGAACACGGGGCGGTCCGGGGGTTAACGAGGTCCGATACCGGAACTCGATACATCGTCTCGTGTGGAGCGTAGACGAAGAATGTATCCACGACCACAGGTTTTCGGAGAACAAGACTTGCGGTGCGAGCGAGGCATAAGAGTACTCAAAAAACTGAACGATTACCACGCGCCAGTGGAGTGTTTGGGTCCAGGTCTTCTTTGACGGCCAACTGAATCGAACGGTTACCAAATTATATTTGTTTTGATGGTTTCACATACTGACAGGACGCAGCCTGGGGCCCAGGGCTGATGAGAAAACCCTGGATTTAGATGTGGGTGTGCGCCAAGGAGACAGAGTATGAAACCTTTGGACGCGCGCAAAGGGCGTGCTAAGTCTTCCCATATGCCGCCGCTGAGGTTACGTCGTTGAGCAATCCCGCCTGCAACCACAGGAATAGAATAGTACCCACCAATGAGGACGTTGACGACCAACAGATTGTGTAAGAAAACGCAAATTTTACGCATGAGTACGGAATCGGAAATACTGGAGACGAGTCTGTCCAAGTGCTCTTCGTTACATTCTCGGATCTAGTGGAACGTTCAAGGGGATGAACGAAGGGAACACACGCATAACGAGATTCGTTTTGGGGCGGCCACATGTCAAGTCGGCCAAGTCTAGCTAGAGCCAGCAATCCCGGCTGTTAGCCACAATCAGGCCTCAGGAACTACATCCTCTTTAGAGACAGTTTTGAATATGTCAATATCAAGCTGCGTGCCCAAATTTCGACGTAAATTGAACGCACATATGCAACAGTCTTGCTTGTCCGCGGTCGACTAAGTGCCTGCACGAGCATCCCAGCATGGATATGGCTCCTAAGTGACTGGCAGTCAATTTCCGCAGGACTCCCTTCACAATCTTTCACATACTCGGCGATCGTTCACTAGTACACCCGAGAAAGGCAGCGAACCCGGTGATTGCTGGTACATACGCAAGATTTGAGTGCTGTTCGCATAACGCGTCGTCGAAGATCTAGACAGCCGGGGAGGTATGTAAGTGTACGGCGCTGCATTCCGCGAGGCTGGACCAACGGACCTGTCGTTGCAACCGAGTCAAATTTTTCTAATCGTACACCCCAAAAAACTTCAAGTATCCACTTGCCTTTAGCGATCAAGCGGCGAGGCCGAAAAGGCCGTACAGAAAACCCTGTTGTGCAGGGCAGCACTCGAGTGGTGAAATTCGGGATCGTGTTCGGGAGAAAAAGTCACACGCGACCCCGCGCGCCTCTTTCAACTTGCTCGATTCGACCACCAACGGACCGCCACAGGCTCAGGTTGAGCGATAAGAGACGTAAAACAAAGACGCGCCGACGCATGTTGATCACTTGTGATGATATTTTCGACGGCCTTTTGCTTTTTGTGTCGTATCAGGGCGAACTTTTTTTTTTTTTTTTTTTTGGGTTTTTTTTTGCCGACGCTTTGCCAATGGCCGTGTCAGTGTCGCGTCCAAGATTTGAAGTGCATGGTACGATCACCTATATACCCCACCCGGCGTATGCCGTTTGTTGTCAAAACACCTGTTCGGCAAAGCTCCCCCCGGTTCGGATTGTGTCTCTAGAGCTATTCGGCGTGCACGTGGAAGTGAAGACGGAGATCGTAAGGATGGAGAGAAGAGGCCCGAGCAGTTTCGCCTATGTGCGTTCTAATCGGAAGAAAAGACGACACGTCGGTCCAAGAATTTTACGGAATCTTGGCAGAGTTCTTTTTCGCGTATGATACGCCCGGTATGGCCTGACAGACATGCAAGACGTCGCTGTCAGTTGAAGTCTGAAACTTCCGCGCGCCCCCGTTGCAAGTCCAGCTTTGGTAGATAGTGTACAAGCGTTTCCATTTCCAGCCACGCTTATTCGGTCTGGAATCACAAGCATATGGATGATGTTTCATTTCGTTTCATTCTTCGCAAAGGTAGCATACAACTCCTAAGATCCGTGCCACTCGTAAGTGGACATGATTCTAACCCTCTTCTCCTTCTTCCCCTGTTCGTTCCTCATTCCAGCCAAGACCCTCCAGGGGATGTGTATGCGATAGATGAAAATAGATATTCCGTAGTAATGTGGGTGAGAGATGCATGTGCCGCGCAAATGAAAACATGGATGATGATGAGGGCAATCAGATAATAATATGAAACTGGGAAACGAAGGAAAAAAAAAGTCCCTCAACCGTGGATAGAATAGTGGTGGCGCTCAGGGATGGCATGTGGAAACCGCAAATTGCGCGGGAATCCAAGGGTGCGTGGCGACTAGGGAGATGGTGAGAAAATGTGGCGCGTGCGGATTTGGAGGGAGCGCATGGCGCGACGTCCCATGTCCA
The DNA here is from genome assembly GCA_038088775.1 of Boletus barrowsii. Taxonomy (NCBI): domain Eukaryota; kingdom Fungi; phylum Basidiomycota; class Agaricomycetes; order Boletales; family Boletaceae; genus Boletus; species Boletus barrowsii. The sequence continues at coordinate 6,125 of JBBPJP010000705.1, read as the reverse complement.
ATGAGGAAGGGAGTGCATAAGTTCCCTCTGTGGCAAACGCGCGAAAAAGGGGATTGCATATACAATGTGCGCAATGGTGCGCTGCGAATGACGGGAACGGGGCAGGTTTTGTTCAACCGGTCATGCGACGTCGAAGTCTGCGCTTCGTCCTAAAGAGACTGAAGCGCAAGCTGAGCGTAATGGCTTGCCAATGGCGACGAAGATTCTGGGTGCACGTTGGCCTGGAAAGGTCATTAGTAAACGTGCGAAAGTGAATGAACAAAGATTGCACTCACGTCCACTCTGAATCTGCCTGGATCACTTGGTCACCCTCCGCAGTAGAAGGGAGCCGTTTCTCGTCCTGGCCCTTGGATGCCTTTATAGGCGAGCGTGGACGGCGACAAAAAGATTTTTCCTTGAGGGGCACACGTTCAAGTTGCTCTCCCTCTTCCTCCTCGTCCTCTGCCAAGAGACGCGACTCGTATGAAGCAGGTTCATCGTAGGGGTAGTAGATTGGGGGTGGGTGGTAGGTGACGGAAGAGGATGGCCTGCGTCGCTGAGGCTCGAAAAAGGGGCGACGCTGCTCAACTTGGGTGTCTTCGTCGTCCGAGTCCTCCTCGTCTCCGTAGGTGCTCTCCCACTGCGGCCGACGAGACTGGAAATGCGAATGGCCAAAAGGAGGAAAGTCGCGAAAATCGGGATCGTGCAGATCGCCGTGGTGGTCGACATAGACCTCCTTGACTGCCATCTTTGGCGACTTGCTGAGGGGGGAGTAAGGGGCTGGAGAGGCGTAGGCAGGGTCGAGGAGACGCGCGATGTCTGCTTCGCGGGACGAGGGAGAGTATGGACGTGAGTAGTAGTTGGGGGAGGGCGATCGCTTGCGCACTAAGCGGTAGCGGCGAGCTGGAGGCGAAGAGGAGCTCGAAGAGGAGGCGCTGTCGTATGCGAACATGCGGGGGGGTGTGTCGTCGAGAGGGGATGGTGGCATGGGAAGAAGAGGCGAGTCGTACGGGGGAGTGGATGGGACGGAGGAGAGCGGGATTATATAGCATCAGTCAGAGAGACACACACAAAGAGCGACAACGCGCTCGGGCAATACAAGGCCTCCATTTCAGAGCCCGTGCGTAATCATTCCGTAACCGTCCAAATTACCCAATTTAGTTTACCCTCCAATACCGCATCTCAGATCTCGCCTCACGTGCGATGCCCGTCCCACTTGCCATATCCGGAGCGGCACTCCCCCCCTGGCCACACGTTCCCCGCCTCGAGTTCCAGGCATGCCCAAGCTCGATTATCGCACCCCGAATCATATCCTATACAGCATCGCACGAGGCCAGCACAGCGCACACGCCCGGCGAATCATCTGTCATTCACCCGACCAACCGCGCTGACTCACCAATCACATCGGCCACGTCCGCTCGGCTTCGGCCCGTCTCCTCCCGCGACCGAGTCACAAAGCAACGTGCTCTGTCTCGGCGCCTCGTCATCACAAAGCAAACGCGTATACAGATACGGTCTTCATTACACTCCACCGGTTTGTTCGCTGCTAATCATCCACCGAGCCTCCACATACCCAGAGTAGCACATTATTCCTGTGCTGTTCCGTGCTTCACGCGTGTCGGGGATACGCCATGGGAGGACCCGGTATCATCCGAACCTATCCCGCTCACCACGGCTCTTTGCTTTGCCAATTTAATCAATCCCACTCGACACTGATTGGACGACAAATTACACCACCGCTTGTTGCTCATTGTGGAGTGAGACCCACTACAATATGTCATTGTGTCCTTTGCTTTGTCCTACTACGCCCTTTGACAATGGAGACATTCATCTGTTTCATCAATATACTACTCTTATCAGATGGCTTAGATTATACTGGATTAGATAAGATCACGCCTCCAGGATTAGCACCATTTGCCAAGAATAGCAGCGCTCACCCGCTGGCCCTCATGTCATCTTTCCTCTCAGAGAATCCCTTCCCTTGCTCCGCACGGTTCCAGGGAAGAACACCTTACGGAAACGCGCGCATATCGTGTTCCTCCCACGCATATCTAGAAACCTCCCGCTTCCCTCCCGTAGAACCTCCAGTGTTCCTCCTGTATTTCTGGACTGTCATGTGGTTCGCGCGAGGCCGTGGACACACACACACGCACACATACATACAAGCGCGCGTACAGCACCGATCCTCGGTCACGGTATCTTGCCGACATGTGCTTAAATGGTCACGCCAGCTGAGCAAGTCCCAAGCCCTCCATGTCATGCATGTCCTGCCATATCCGTAAAACGTCGTGTCGATGGAAAGGGGTTGCTGTGGAGGGCTAGCTCCATAATTCCCGTTCTCGGTCTGGTTCTATTCTCTTTTCCGTCTTCCTGCAACGCCGCACCTGTGGGACCTCCTTGTGGAGGGTATAGGGTGTCTGGTCTAGTGACACATTTGGTCCACCTGCAGCGTTCAGGCAGTTCCCAACCCACGCGAGAAGCAAACATGGCGTCATGATCCTCGCGTGTATCTCCCCCACGATATCGTCCCATAATCTCATCGATGAATTCACGATATGTCAGCTTATGAGTAGACACATGTAAGCCGTAGCATATGCCTATCGATCCGCAAAGATCACACACATCGGTCTCCTTTTCACACCTTGATGCCTGATTTGCCAAGTTTACCGTTTTGGTCGGGTCTCGCAAGGTGCCTGCCAGCGTGTCCCCCCACGATGTCTCATAGATAACCGAAGATGTGACTGACCCATGGGCCGAGCCAGGCACAGCAAGGTAACACTTGGCCAGCGAATTCCATTGAGTCTAGGCGCTTTCGGTGGCACCTCGTACCAGTATCCCCTGTTTTCCCCACATTCCAAATGAAATAGACTGTGTTGTGTTTGCTGTTCACCCTCCCCCGCAGTTATCGCGAGACCATCTCTCCAAGCCATGCGAGCTTGGATTGGCAAGATGCGGCGTGCCAATCAGGAGCGCTGCGGCCGTTCGTCGGGTTCCCGTGGCGCTATCGTCTTGCCTGATCCTGATCATATCCGTCCGCCCGGGTTAGCCCAGCCACCCTCCAAATCCGTCTCGCATGCTCTCAGACCGCGTCCCTCGGAAGGTAGACACATGCGGAAGATCCTATCGCTCCCAACATGGCCGGTCATCTGCTCTGCTCACCGGCCACATCAGCCAAGCCCGTCCCTTCTTTAATAGCCGTAACCCCTAGATGGCGATCAAAGTCTCTGGATATGCGAGAGCCTGGAACGCCCCGCGGGATATATCGCGAGACGTATCATACATGGACATCGGATGTGGGATACCAAACGGACGCTCAGCGCGAGTCACCCGACGTTTGTTCACCATCTTTGGTCACATCCCCCGGGAGAACACGGAATCCTGCCGTCCAATCTCGAGACCGTGCGGCGTGCGATTATACTTGTTTTGCTTGGTCGGCCTTTTCGGTCATCCGTCTGAATACCGTTTGTCAGGCTCCCATCACTATCATGATGGCGATGATAAAGCAAGTCTCGGTTTCAGTTCCTTCCCTTAGCGGAAGCTCCATCCAATAGGCTTGGGAAACAAGAAACGGCCGAGCAGACCGACTTCCACGAACGCGAACAAATGCGGTGCCTCTCAGACAGTTATCAGTTCTTGCAGGATAGAAGCGGGAATGATACATACCTCAACGATGTAGATATATTGACAGATGATGAACGCCGTGATTCTCTCTTGGGTGATGCTGTGGAAGCTCTCTTAGACCAGCTAGAGGAATGCATCGTTTGTCGCATGACTGATCTGATCAAGCAACACCGCACGCGGACTTAGTGACCTACGGTCCGAAGAGTTTCCTTATGGACCAGGGTTGTCATGGCGTGTAGGAGCGGTGATAAATAGGCACTGGTTATCGTGTGTTGCACCGATGGGTAAACCTTGTGGTAGCAAGCCAACTTTAGCATCGGGACGCGTCATACTTAGCACAGCTTGTACGCCGAAGGGTGAGCGGCGTCTGCGCCGAGCTGACTCGACTCACTGCTTCAGCGTGATGGTCATCCAAATGATCCCGACGATCACTAAAGTCATTCGTAAGCAAGGTGTATATGTCGCTTAGAAAGAAAGAAGACCGAAGGTTCGAATACGGAAGAATGAAGTCGAGGGTTGATATTCACCGATGTCCCCCTGATACCTGGGGTCTGATAACACCCCCGCCCGAGACCTCGACCCCTCTTGAGGCATTTCATTTCTTGCATAGCGATCGTCGACAATCCCATTGGCGGCTTTCCGGAATAACACCCTCCGGCGAATATATCGTTGGTAGCCGGGAAGCAATGCCCGGTAACCTGATTTCATTTCGGTAAACTCCAGTTCCATTACCTGAAACATGCATATTACGATTGCCAAGGAGTGAACACTATATTGACCCGTTAATAAAGAACTTGGTTGTTTCATCGTCCACTAGATATTCTTGATGAAACCTACCACGATGTCTATATCACCTCAATCGACTGAACGTGCCATCCATTTGCATCGGATCCCCAAGGTAACCCAAGGACGAAATCGCCATCCATGTGGATATATATTTGGATGCAGGCTCACGATCGCCCGGCAAGGAAAGACCATCACCAGACGGTCGACGAAGTCAGGCAATTCACCACCCTCGTTAACCATTGCTCGCTTCGAACGAGGGTCATCAACTCTCCCCTTCGGCTTCTATCATAGGCATTATCAGGATCGCAGTCCTTCCCACAGACACGACACGACTTGCCTGCGTTCGTCATTGATACGTACCACGCCAAAGCATGACGCATCTCATTTAGCGACGGCAAGATTGGAGATTGGCTCGGTGACGAAAGTGAGTGAATGACGACCATTGGGGAGGGAGGGGGATCGGTGACGTGCGCGACGCGTGCCCCAAACCCGTGGGGCACGTTCATTTCGCGAATCTGATTCGAGGGTCCATGGCCAATCTTGGTGAGCACCGTCCTACAGACCCACACCATGAGGGGCGGACGCGCAACCAAGTGCTGGCGGTGGTAGGAGCGGTCCACGGACGGTACCATGGTCTGAGGTCGTGCATGCGCCGTGCGGGTGTCCTGGTACGCCGTTGCCTCATGGCTCTCCAAATTGGCCCCTATCGTGGGCGTGCGGCGTGCTGGATTTTCTTCTACTGCGAGCGACCCCACATGCGGCACCCTAGTCTCATCTCGGAATGGATGGGGATGTGGCGTTCAGACTGCACGTTTCAATTTGCGGTGCGTGGTCACCTGTTGGAATGTTGTCCGAGGCGAACACGGTGCTGCACCACAGGATCTCAGCGTTTAGTAACACTGCAAAAATGGGCGTTTGTCTAGGGGCTGGGGATTCCTGGAAGGCTTCCATTGAGTGCTATTGGGGTGGCGCGGGTGGATCCAATGACTTGTACAGCACTTTGGAGGTAGGTTTCTGTGCAAGATGATATCGTACCTCTCGTTCTTAGTCTAGGCCATGTCAGATTGCGACTGCGTTCAGATCCGCCACTACGAACGAAGGGCAACCCTGCACCGTGAGAAACAACGTCCGAATTTGGACACATAGACCTGCGGACTGATTTTGACTTTTTGTGGACGGCGTTGGACGAACGCGTAGTACCCCTTTACTGCTGAGCGCTGAGCCTCGTCTACTTACTCGTCCCCATCTCATACTATGGGGCTTTGCGCGCACACGCTGGTATACAGGCCTCGCTGTTCGGCTGTGACATCATCTGGTCGAAATCGAAAGCAAATCAACCAGAAGGGAAGTATTCCTCCATAAGATGGCTAGCAAATAACATCATGTACACGATGCAGGTCGAATGATGCATGGACAGGAGCTTGCCAGACATGCGGGTATGCAGTATGTGCAGTTGCTCTCTCCTTGATTTCTGACCCTTGGTCTGATGGACTTCTTCCCTTCCCTGACCGTGTTATCCCAGATGAAAAACTGCAGGACACTAGGACTTTTTAAACACTCCAACCGGCCATTTCTTCAGACGCCAGTCCCCACGAAAGGGAACATAAAAAATTTCGAGTCGAGCATCGCATTCCTCTCGTTCACACATTGCGGCGTTCTTGAATCGATTAACGTTCATTTCATTGGAGACACCATGGTGTCTCTCTCTTTTCTGAAGCGAGATCACACGAACCAGCAGA